>VDFB02000405.1:0-21056 GCA_007258455.2 Sequoia sempervirens | reverse complement strand
CTTCTCGCTTATCAATTCCTAGATTTTTTTCTAAATGAGAGCCTTTAAGTTTTTCCTTTCAATGTCAATTTTTATGCAACCTTGTGAGAAATGTTATTTATCATTTTAGCATTTTAGATATGTTTGTTGTGCATTCGATGGATGAGGATTGGTAATTGAGACAAACTCACATACTAAGGTCTCTTTATCTTTCTAACCAAAATCTTTAATTTTGTGTAAGTTAACATTTATTGTTCTATGTATATGCTATATTTTCTTTATATTTTCCTTGTGTATTCCATGTATTTTCTTTGTTTATTTTCATGTTTTCTTCATGTAATTTATGTGTTTTCTTCATGTATTTTATGTGTTTTCCTCATGTATTTTATGTATACTTTATGTTTTCCTTGTGTATTCCATGTATTTTCTTTCTACATATTTTTCATGTTTTCTTCATGTATTTTGTGTGTTTGCTTCATGTATTTTATGTGTTTTCCTCGTGTATTCCATGTATGCTTTGTGTATTACTTATATGCATCATGTTTTCTTTATGTATTGTTTTATGTTTACTCCATTGAATGTCTCATGCATGATTCAATCTTACCTTATCTTGTGTGTGATATATCTACTTCATGTTTATCTTAACATTGTGGATTGATGTGATCCTAAGTTGGGGGCGTGTGCACCCATCAACTTGGTGTCATCATGTCTCTTAAGTGTTTTGATAAAGAAATCCATTCCTTTAGCGTGAGTATGACTGAAACATCATACTCTCACTAAAGTGGGGGATAAATTATGTAGTGTCATAAATTGTCAACTCTAACAATTTCACACTACATGGACACCCTATTCGACCAAGATAGGGCGATGAGGAGTTCAAACCAGTGTACAAAGTCTCCTATTATGTATATTTTCCCACGATGTTTGATTGGATGTGTGCTCACTCAAAAAATTTGTAGCATAACAACACTCCAGTGAAAAATGGGTGAGAGAGATGAAAAGTGGCTAAGTTTTGGGATAAATAGATTGGGAGGATAATGAGATGAGCGGCCAAGATTGAATGGTGGAGATCAATGGTTGGGAGAGGGTTGAACCACTTAATCTTGGATTAAGTGTGTGCACATTTTTAGTGGGTAGGTTAGGTGGGGATTAGGATTGGGATTAGGATTAGGAAAAAGTGATGGAGGATGTGACACTTGAGGGAATAAATTAAATAAATATAAATTATTTATTTAATTTATGGGATAGAAGGGGTAAGGTAGGATAGATAATAAATTATTTAATTATTTAATTAAATACCTTAGGGGTTTAGAGGAATTTAGGGGTTAATTGAATAATAACAATATTATTTAATGATTAATGTGAAAAAGAGGATATTTAGATGAAAAGGGATAAATTTGACCAAACGTAAGTTGCCAAATCTAGGTGTCTACATTTTTCCCCTCTTTGAGATGGTGTTAAAAAGTAGCATCATTTCAAAGAAGATTAAACTAGCATACATATATTAAATATTAATATATATAAAATACACTGAGAGTTATCATTCTCTAATTCTCTTTTTTGATTGATTTATCTTTGTGATCAAATCTTTTAGTTTATGCAAATATGTGAATTTTTATTATTATTTATTTATTTATTTTGTTTCATCAAATCTCTTTGATTATATTTTTTGTTTCATCAAATTTCTTTGATTTGATTTTTGTGTTTCATCAAATCTCTTTTATTTAATTTTTTGTTTCATCAAATCTCTTTTATTTGATTTTAAGATAATAAAAAAAGGAAGAATCTATGCTTGTGCTTCATGCACAAGAGATATCACTAATTCCTTAATTTTGATGTACAATTTTAGGAGGAGCTAACCATTGCATTATTTTAGCTCCATGGAGAAGACAAATCAAGATAGAATGGTGACAACTTGTGTGAATAAAATTAAAAATATTGATGTTATGAGTAGATAAGATGTCATATTTATTTTCACTCCTAAACAATCCCCTTGAGAGTACATTCTAACCCAAAAATTGCAAAAATCATAATTATATTTCCACTAGTATAGATAGTTAATTTTATGTATATTAAACATCAAAAAGTGTTTTGACATTAATTTCATTTTTAGAATTTTACTACGAACTTCTAGCCACACTTGAGTAATAATAGGTCAATATTAAAATGATTCAAATTTGTAGGATGAGAGCATTGATATCTTTGAAAATCATACAGAATTTAAGAAATTAAATAAAAATCCTGAAGAAAACAGGAATCAGTGCCATTGCTCATCCAGGGCAACCAAATGCAGATGCAAAAACCAAGTTGAAGGTCAATTTAGAGTTTTAGAGAAATGGAGGAGTTCTTTTGAATTTGATATAGAATATCACTCTAGTATGAATGAAGAAAATGATTTAGATTTGTAGGATGAGAGCATCAATATATTTTAAAATCATACAAAAGTTAAGAAATTTAATAAAAATCCTGAAGACAACACTGATATCATATATATCAGAGATTATACTTGAAACACTTTGCTAGAAACTGGTACAAAAAAACAAAAAACAAATTTTTGAAAGAAAAAATAACTCAAATCCAAAAACTCAAATCACAAAACTCAAATCCAAAGACTCTTGAATCAATATCAAGAAGGAAAAAAAAATCATTATGTTTCGTATTACGATTAAAAAACAATTGATTACAAGTAAAATAAGAAATGCATATACCTACACAATCTGCAATTGGTGCCCTCTCCCAATCACAATTTGGACTTTTTTCTCTCCCTTTTCAAAGATGGTTGCCTCTAGTTCAATGTTAAATCTCTTTTTTAACTCCACCTACATACAAAACTTGTGTAGTTAAAATCATTTACTACTGATTGAGGCAACTTTGAACAAAATAAAACAAGATCTAGATCTTATCTACAGTAATATGGAACCAAGAAAATCATCAATCCAATATGCATAAAGTAAACCACAACTAAAGCGTACATTACCAAGTGAAGCTCCGTACAATTCAGACAACATACACTCTTGACAAATTTGTTTGCTAAACAGTGTTCATGCACTCTAAGCTCTTTGTGCATTATATAGTTGAAGGGTACTGTTCACATAAGTTTATGTATGAAATGAAAAGTTGGCAATACAACTTTAAAATACCTTTAAAACTAAAAGTAACAGCTTATAAATATTTTAACAAGATTATCTTAATAATTTTTAAAATATTTTTAACAAGATTATCTTGAATTTTTAAATATCAATTTAGCAATTGTCATTTCATTGTAATATTAAATTCAAGATTTTATTTATGTGTAAGATTTAAAATTATTCATTATTATCATCCTATATATATAATATTGTATTTATTTAATTTTTTTGTATTAGATATTCAAGATAATCTTGTTAAAAATCTTCTAAAAACTAGCAATTGCACCAGAGGAGGTGCAATGGTTACGCCGATTATTTTTTGTATAGTTTATGTTTTAGATGAAGTCTATAATTCTCTAAATAATTTGTCTATTTCATCTCCACACATGTCTTACAACTATCTTACATATGACATTTGTGCATCCTTAGCACATTAAATTCAAAACCCAAAATACATAAATTTAATAATCCTTTTAAATTTAATAGGGAATAAATTAGACTTCATTTGTTCCATGTGCATGTGACTTGAGGAAATTAAATCAAAAAATAAATTGGATTTTCATGGAGGAATTAAATCATTATACTTATTTTCCATTCTCTCTCATGCTAGATCATTGCAATCATAACAATATTTCATGAAGCATTTTTCAAAATTAGACTTTGATTGATGCACATAAAATAAAATTTACTTCTTCATTATCATATAGGCCATCTACATGGTTGGTTGTAGTGTAATAATATTTTGGATGATTGTAAAGTCAATATTTTATAGGTGTTAACCAAAGAAGAATCTTAAGAACAAAATCACATGTTATATAATCAAATCCACAACTCATAGTTGGCAAGTTAAACCTTATTGCTTTATGAACAATCATTTAAGCTGGAATGCTCTCCATTACATTCCATTTTTAACATGGATTGTGCACAACACCATCACAAATTCCTGGATTTCCTTTAAAATTGTAGCCCATAATATAGCATGCAACAAAAAAAAGTCAAATCCAAGTTAGGTGGATACAAATGCATAGGTTTTTTCATACCTTATGAGAAGTAATGAAATGAATAAAATTAAAAAAATACCTATCATATCGGAATCTTGAGAACAATCCTCTTGTTGGAACAAGGCCACTGAGGTGGTTGTTAAAAAGATATCTAAAAAATTGAAGCCGTAAAAAACAAGAAACATAATAGTAAGCTACAAACAGAGCATAATATATATCATATGTATACAGAAAGTGAAGCACCAAAATACCTTTAATTATGTACCAATGGAAGAAAAATATGATGACTTTGAAGACTCCTCTAGGAGTGGAGGAAAAAGTCCTACAAGAAAAGGGAATTTTGAATCATTCAACAAGTGTTGATTTTGGAAACATATTGCAAAAGTAGAAAACATTTTGTAGTGAGCATCCCATAAAAATGCTTTCAAGGTTAATAACTGCAAAAGTAACATCAAAAATTCACATACTATCACCTCTACAACCAATTCAAATTAGTGTTTTTGAAAATATACTTATTCTTGAAGCCAAGCCCGACCCTATTCAGCAAACACGTCCAACATCAGCAGAGGTCTGGTTGATATATTGAGTCATCTTTTTTATGAAGATATTCTACAAAGAAAGTAATTAAATTTATAATTAATGTTGTGTATTTTTTGTTGGAATATAATTGGTTGTGAAATAATAAGTATTATAGAGTTTGAGTAGAGAAGGAAGTGTTTTAAAACTGTAGCCCATAATATAGCATGCAACAAGAAAAAGTAATTTAAAGTGTTAAACTGCATAGTGTAAAGTAATTTGAAAGTTAATGTGAAAGAGATTGGATTGGCAAGTGTATACCTTATTTTTTCATAGTGAGAGTAATTGTAAACGTTCCTCCTCTTTTTTTGATAATTGTGTATGGATTGTTTTGCACTCTGGAGTACCGCTCAAAAGAGAACATTGGTTGAATACGAAGTCCATTTAATGATTTTACTCTTGATATAGTTGTAAATGTTAGTCCTTGTCTTTCTATTTTACCAATATCAATTGTTGCTCTTTGTAGGGTGAGGCCTTGGGATTTATGTATAGTAATTGCCCATGCCATTGTTAATGGAATTTTCCTATGATTACCTAGTGATATAGGTATTATAGGTATAGCCTTTGGATCATTTTGGTTCCATGGTGGCCCAGTGTAGTTATTGATTCTTACTACAACATACATTGGAATATCTGGTGGTTTTGAGCCTAGATTGTAAACAATATCAACAACTTCCCCAAGGGATCCATTTACAAGTCTTGCTTGAGTCCATAAGTTTGTTGTTAGCATGATTTGTTGGCCTTTGCATAATAGGAGTTCTTTTTCAAGCTAGTTATCTTGAGCATCAATGTTTGATTTGTTTTTTGTGTTTGTTGCAATACTTATTGCAACTGGAAGGTTTAGTTGTTTTAGCATTTTTTTGTTGTGTAGTCTCACTAAGTCATTTGTTGCAAAAAGGTGAATGGAGTTGTCAAATTCTTGTTTTTTAGTAGTTGTAAGTAGTTTGTTTGTGCGGGTCATTAACATCTCCCAATCTTGGTGTGTTGGTTCTGCATTGCATAAGTTTTTTAATGTTTCATGAAAGTGTGTTTGAGTTGGATCGTCACCTTGTTGATGAAACATTGTTTGTAATGTAACAACTGTAGTAAATTGTTCCCATAGAAGTTTGGCATTGGAGTGTGATGCGTAGATGGGTTTGTCCATGACAGGTGGTAGTTGTGCTAGGTCACCTATTAGAATTATAGATACACCACCAAAGCTGAGGTTTTGTGTTTGGGGAAATGCTTCACATAGTCTACTATCTATCTTTAATAGTAGCTTTGGGCCTATGAAACTCATTTCATCTATGAGAATGTACCTTATGTGTTTCATTTCTTCTTGAAATGTTGTTAGTGTTTGTCCTTGCAATGGTTTCATTTCTTTTATAGGAATCCTAAGTGTTGAATGTATGGTTGATGCACGTATATTAAATGCAACAATTCCTGTTGGAGCTAAAGCAAGCAGTTGGCTCTTTTGTTGTGGTAGCTTACTTTGAAGTGCATTTCTTATGCAAGAAATAAGGTATGATTTTCCAGTTCCTGCAGTTCCTTGAATGATCATATGCAAGGGCTTGTTTAAGGATTGATCTTTGTAGTGGTTTGTAATTATTGTGAGCACTAATTTTTGTTTTGGTGATAATGTGTAATTTGGGACATCGAAGCTCATGCCCATGTTTTCATTATGGCTACAAATTTTATTCATCTTTATGAAGTCAATTGCAGTTGCATGTAAATCTGGGTGTACGCTATGTTGATCCCATTCATTGTTGTTATCAAAATCACGCCTACCGAGTATTTGGAGCTCATCTAGATTGACATTATTAGTAAGTCCCATTTGTGACAACAATTCCCATTCATTCAATTGTAATGTATCTATTGTGTTTGCCTCATTACCACTATCTTCTTCCTCTTCATTATTAGCTTCCATGTCAATTGTGTGATTTATGTGCCATACATCATATGTGTTTGTATTCATTTGGTTCCAATTTTTTATTATTGTATCTTTAGTAAGGCCTATGTCATTTTGTATGTCACGAAAACTCTTGTATAAGAGTAATTCACTCCAACAAAATGTTTCATAATGTTCTGAATCCTGCTTTGGAATAGTATAGAACTTTGGGAAAACATTGATGATTTCTTTTTGTTTCCTCTCTTTCCATTTACATCCTTTGCGACTTGAAGAATAGGAGAAGGATCTTGCAGATTCAAGTAATGTTATTGCTTCTAGGTGTGGAGGGTGTTGCATATAAGAATGTAAGTAGCTTGATTGGAGTTTGTTTTCATTTGTTGTTCTTGTGAAGTGGTGGAATACTTTTCGGCCAACATTCAATGACATAAATGATCGGTTACAGATGACAAGGGGAAATTTTTGGAGCATATGACATGTTTCTTGTGCTCCAATATCACGTTCAACACAAGTTCTGTCATGAATTTTCGGTATGTTGTTAAAGCTTCGTCTTTAGGTTTTTGATTTGTAGCTATTCTTGTAAGCATATTAACACAACTCTCTGATTTTTTCTCTGATTTTGATGCATACTTGGCAATGTATTTGAGAACAAGTGTTCGTGAGATGACAGGTTGGCAATCTATATTTGCTCTCCATATTGAAATCATTTCTGGTTATGTATGTTTAATCTATCATCATTTCTTGCTGGTTCATTTTTTTTTACCATCATTGTCACATGATAATGTAGAGATAATTTGTTCTTTCCATGGAGCTTTGTATCAACATTCTAATTTTTTCCCCTTCTTACGTAGGCATGTTCCCTCGGTGCATTTTGTGTGCCTTTGGATGATTAATTAACTCCTCGTAGTCATGAGAGGGATTTGTACTAAAGATTTCAGCTGTGTTTAACAAACATGGATCATCAAGTGGAGATCGATGTGTTGTGTTGTTTCCATGAGATATAGTACGAGGGTTCCAAGCAGTGACATATGTGTCAAAGAATTTTCTTGCTCTTTCCACTTCTAAGTTATCTTTCCAATCAAGTTTGTCCATGTCTGGAGCATTTTCAAGCCAAAGGAATCCATGAACATGTGTGGTCCCTCGATGTTGCCATTCATACCTATACCAATATTCTTTTGTATGGAGGAGCTTCTCAATGACCTCCTCACGAAATATTGTGAATCATTGATGTAGATATAGGGATGTGGTATGGGGGTTATTGATTATGTTATCTGTGTGAATTTTATTTGATTGCATTGTAAATCTTATGTCATTTGAGAGTAGTCATTGTAAATCTGGCCATTTTGTATCTATTGCACTTAATGTGAAGAATAGAGTGGGTGACCCTATTTGGTTGATCATATTTGTTAGCTCAACATGACACTTGTTCCAATATGGTCTTGTCCCTCTCATGGTAGATCCAAAATGCATAAGTTGCTCAGCTAACTATTCATCAGGAAGATTTTTCAAGTGTGTATGAAGGTTTTCAATAGTGGCTGGTATGTTTTCTTCTGCATTTTTTTAAGGAAAACCATTGCAAGTCCTTGGCTATGATGACACATCATAAGGTTGGAGATAAAATATCGAAACCTTGGATGCCTTCCAAATCTTTGGTCATGGAATCTCATTAGATGTAATGCATATTCATGCATTTGTACTTCCCTAATTTGTGCTTGCATTTGTAGTGCTTTGCATCTGGAAAGAGTGTGGGAAATGCCATATCAAAGAGGCCTTCAGTATTGTATTCATTTATTGGAGAAGAGCTTATTTCAGGCCAATCAATAGTGTTATTTGTTGGGTGTTCAATTTGTAGTGTATGTTTGATGATTTCTAGCTCACGACGTCTCCCTAGTAGGCTTACCATAAATGACGATGTGTATGTTGATGCATCTTGATCATGTTGATCATTAGCGTCAGATTCATTGTTTGGTATCATTATTTCTTTGGCAAATTCTATGGTGTGAAGCATGTCTGAAATGTTTGTACTTGTTTCAGGGAGTTGTTCTAAGTAGGATGCATTTATTTCAACATCGCTATAGTATGGGTCATATTTGATCTTGTATTGCAATGCATCTCTAATATGAACTCCTACTTACATAAAGTCGTAATAGTTTCCTTGTGTATGCAATCTTCAAACTATCAAGGACATCTAGGTCTATAATTCTATGTGGAAGTATTTTGGCAATACTTTTTATGTCCTGTGGGAAGCTAATCATGTGGCCATTGTATTTATATTTCCCCCCATGAGTGTGGGTTACTTGTAATATTGGGTTTACCCTTGCTATGAGCATCTCTTCTACTTGAGTGAGCTTTTGCAACATAGGAGGTTGTTCTCCTAGGTCCATATTATTAAGTGATGAAAATCGATGAACGCTTTTCTCATTGAAACATCGTTTACAAATACAATTATCATTTGATGAATGAAAAAGCATGCCAGGGTAGCATTCTTTACATATAGTTCATGTTTGTAGGTTTGATAGTGCATCTATTTAGTGTTGATTTTTTTTTTTATGAAGTCATGAAGTTACTATTGTTGTTCGTTGATGGTGTAGTATCTGTTTCATTTGGTCTTTTTTTTTGTATGTTTTGCAAGTGACAATGAGCACTAATTTCCTCTTTATGAAGAGAATAGTACTATCAAATTCTTTTACGACTTTGTAATCTTTGAAGTTCTATTTGATGGGGTTTAGTTTGACTTTTTTTAATTTCTAGTGTCCATCATTTGTAATTCAAAATAGGAGGCATGATTACTAATAGTAATGAGAAAAAGACATGGACTAATACAAGAAATTTGTATTGATTTGTACATCTACCTATCAAATGAAAAAATGAATGCAATTACAATAGTATATAATGAAGAAATGTATCTAAGATGAATAAAATGTAAATGAAACATGCAATATTGAAAGAACTAATTTTGCATATTACATGACATAGATAGATATAGTTCGCAAGGCCACCTACAATGGGTCTAGTTTTATTATCTATGGAAGTGATGCCATAATCTTCTATCTGAATAAATGGAATCCAGAGATTTGAGTGTAATTTGTGGATCTCATTTATTTATAAAAAGGAAAGTCCTCTATTTTTTACCTACTTTTGTATAGAAACAATGTTAATCATAACCCTATACAACCCAGATATCTATTGCACTTGCAAGCTACAAACTTGAATAATTTCTAATAGTAACAAGTAAAATAATTGAAACGAATTGTTACAATGGAAGAGGGAATAAGCTTAATGAAAGTTAAATTTTTTTGAAAGAAATAGTTAAAATTGACTCACCTATTTTTTAGACAATGACGTTTAATTGTTAACAATACTTTTCCTTTTTTCAACTCTTCAACAATAAATTGATGCGCTGCAAATGTTAAAAATTTTTTTCCATAAAATTGACAAAATAAGCATTTCAAATGGAAATAGAATGTTCTCATCCAGTTGTCAAATTAATGTTTATTTGGATTTTATGTGTCAAGTGATATTTTGGAGGCTTCTACCTGATATTTTGGAGATTTTTACCATTAAATGGTAGCTGGCTTACCATTAATTGGCAGTTGAAACTTTTTTTCCAATGAATTTCAAGAATTAAAGCTTCTACAATTCATAGTTCAGTAAAAATAGGTTTCTAGATAAATTAAGATATAGACTTCAAAACATCATCTTTAGAACTAAAAGTTTCTGAACTTTGAGATTGAAGCATGTATAGATGTGTATATATGCTAATATGTTGGTTTCAAATGTGTATATAGGGAATGTATAGATATGCATATATGTTGATATGTTGGTTTCAAATGTGTATATAGGGAGTAATGAGAGAGCTAACTATTTTGGCTTTGCACCCATGTTACATAATGACACTCTAATGCAGAGCAAGAGGATTCACAATTCAACAAACTAAAAACTTCTTTAGAGGCATACAACTTTCAAAAAAAACTCTTCATTATTGATTCTCAAATGTGACTGACATAGGACTGTATCTACAGAACAGTCTTCAAAGTACACTAAAAACTTATTCTTTTTCCATACCCAATCAGAAAAGGGTTCCAAATGCACCATTACACCCTTTCAAAATAACAACATACCAAGAGGACTCACATACAATTGGAAAAACTCATTAAGTCACCAAAGAACACTATTTTTTCCAGATTTTTCCCAAAAACCAGACCTAGGGCATCATTTTTCTCCCTCCAAACTTTATGCTTCACTCTAAAACCAATTGGAACATTGAAAAGACTGGGAAAACTAACATTTCACAAAGATTTAGAATTTTACCATGGTGGAATGGGATTTTATCATCAATTTTGTGTCAAAACCCTTGTTTGCTGGAATTTCAGATCCACTTTCAGTAATTTGTTCATATCTCCCTTTATATTTGATGAAATGACCTCAAACGAATGCCAAAAGAAAGCTAACTCATTCCTCTATCCAACCATATAATATTTAGTACATTTCAAGGCTGTACCTGCACATACAATTCACTGCTACAAGACTGTTACAATGAAAATCTGGAAATTGCAGCCACTAAAACCTTCATAACTTTCATTCTACTCCATGAAAATGAATGAAATAAAAACCAAAACAAAGTAGACTCTTAGTTCTATAATTAAAAATTACTTTTCCTTCATAATAATGCTGTAAATTTTTGTACAAGATCAGATATTCATGTTTTATGAGAAAAAAACATAGAAATTTGCATGAAAAATAGGTTTTTCTCATTGATCTATCCATCATTTACATCCCCTCTCCCCCTACCTCGACTTGTGAGAGGCTTATTTATGCCTTGAAACAAAAATAACTCATAACAAATGCCTACAACTAATTCTAACTTCCACCTAACTAATGAACTTATCATTTACTCTCTTTTGCCTTTACAACAAGGTTTACAAGGTTTGTGTTTTTCCACCTTTTGAATAACTTATACTATTTCCTATCAAATGATTAAAATGGTCTTGAAAGACCTTATCTAATGATCCCTAGGAACTTTTAACTACTTATTACAATTTTGGCCTCATGGAGGCATGTGATCAAATAGGTGCTCCTACACCACACACTCGCATCAGTATAAACCAGTATAAGATAAAAACAAAAATCAGATCATCTATGCAATCTAATTGAGTAATTTTGGATGAGTGTAAAAATCAATATTGATAAATAATAGGACAACGAAACTAAAATAATAAACATACCAATTCATAATATAGCAAAGGGTATTGGCAAAGGAAAAGGACTTATGTTCACCGCGTCAGAACCAACCAATAAGGAATTACCCATAACTCTATTGATTTAAATAGAACCCATAGCCTTAAGAAGAAAATACCATTGCAAGACTAAATGACCAACTCAAATGAACTACAGAGGAAATTTGATAAAACCTTGGTAACAAAGATCTGTAAAGGTTATAGTTTAAATTAAGTATGAATCATAGCTCCCTTACCTATTATAAAGTATAATTATATTAGGCACCAGCTAGTACATGAAGCCTAAATCAAGACTACCCAAAAAAAGTTTGAAGAATTTACTTTAATTTGAGAAAAATTTCATACACTGTGATAGTTGTATAGTCCAATTTACCCTTGAGATTAGTAAAAATCAAATCATCTAATATTATGTCTATTCTCCTGTCTAATCATATTAATCTTCTTATAGTTTTGTGAATCATTATCAAACTTAATATATTTTTTCTGTCTAGGAAGACCTCAATTTTTTTTAAAAACCATGACCACATCTCAAACAAAACCAAACTTGATAGCATTCAATTTGTTTTTCCATACTTCTCTAGCACACATAATTACTAACCCCATGAGAATCTACGCAACTATAGATAGAAATCTACTTAAATACAATTGGATTCCACTCTAACCCTCAAAATTTGCATTGCAATCTATAATTTGAACAAAAAATTCCAAATATAAGAACAATATAGGATATTCAAAATCGGCACCTTTTCAATATAATCAAAGCCAAAGTCATTTAACATCCATAAGTTGAATAAAAATACAAATCCAAATATTATAAAGGATACCCAGCCTTTCTATCTTTTTTAATATAATTTCCAATGGAAATCCACAATATCTCTCAAACCTTGCCATCCTATCCAGGATTTGAATAAATACTCAAAAATACAAGAACCACATATTATATTTGAATTTGGTACCTTTAAATATAATCACCAATCAAAATTCACCCTATTCCTGAAACCCTTCATTACCATTTATGATTTATAAAAAAATATAAATACAAAGGCCACAATATGTATCCAAATTAGGTATTATTTTGAACAATACTTACCAATTGAAAGTCACCCTAATCCCCTAACCTTCATTACTATCAAGGACTTGAATTAAAAAAAATACCAACACCACAAAAAGTTTTCTAAATTTTCTACCAATAATAACAGTTGGTAGGCCAGGATTTTTAAGCACAACTTTTAGATTCAAAAATAGTTTGACTGTCATTTCATTTCTAGCTTACATATCAGTTGCTACTTCTTTTCCTTTTTTTTTGTGTACATTTAATTATTTTAGAGGTTTTGGTATTGCTCATATATTGTAACCACCTTAAAATCTTCACCACCCTTCCATACTCATCTAGAATGAATCATAGGCCTATTTGAATCCTTAGGTTGCATTCATACCTTTTATGTATAGTCACATATCACAATCTTCCACTTGCAATCAAGGACTTGGTTGGTGGACTTCATCGTCCCATAAATATTTCCTCACACTCCTCTTAAACCCATACTTCTCTTTTCCTTGCATCATAAGGCCTATTTTGCAAGAGTTGCATTGATATCTTATTGTCAAGGTCACAGCTCTAGTGTTTGATAAAATGACTCCTTAAATATTGGTCTTGATTTGACTCTTCTTGGGCTTATCCGTACTTCTTAAAACTCTCTTTTACTTGTATAGATCTGATTTCATTCTTTCATGTTCAAGCGTGTCTTCACTCTTTCTCAATTCTTTTGAGTTCCTTTTCCTTTGTCTATTTGTTGTTTTGTATATCTCCATTGAATCCTCAAGCTTCTCCTTGCCATAACTGTTACTTGTCATCACTCATATTTTTATACATACTTTCTATGGTTAATTTCCAATTATGCTTGATATTTGAGATCCCTTGGTTTCCACTTGTAAATATTCTTCCTCCTTTTGGAATAACTAATTTTAATTTCTTTTGTTACACTGGCATCCTCACTCACCCATATTTATTTCTTCTTGAATCTTCTTTGTCAATTTGTGGTCTTCACCACACTCTAATTTCTTTTGATTGCTCCCATTTTACTCTTGCTAGTTTCGACCACAGATTCTTACATGCTTATTCAATACATCTCTTCCAAGTCTACCTTTGAAGCATATTTTCTTGCATAAAATCTTTAGCAACTTTTCAATATTCTAGCACCTTCATCATTACTTGCTTGTTCCATTTACAATTGTATTGTTCACTGCTTTTACCCGCTATAAGCTACTACCAAATGGTTTCTTCATCGCATCATCATTCTTGTATCATAGTTACTCCATTTTTCCACTAGATATTTGTTCTTGCATTCTTTGGTTACTTATACACATTCTTCTATTGGTATTTCTCTCATTTTTTAATTGTTCCTTCATCATTCTAATTTCGTACCTTATGCATTACATCAATCTAATAGTTGCATTAGTAGCCCTGTATAGCTCATACTTGGTTAAAGGTTAAACTTTGTTCATTTGACCCTCAAACATTACAGTATCATTCCTAGACCTAGTTTGCTTGCTTATGTTATGCATTCCTTATCTTAACAATTAGGAAACTTGATTTCTAGTTGTTTAATATTAACATTTGTGTTTCAAGTACTTAGTATTATATTCAGAAGGACAAATAGATATCTTGTTGAACCCTTGCTTAGAAAGGATTATGCCTGATTTTTATCGCTCCTAGCCTACCTAATCAACCTGACCTTTGATAAGTTTTGTTAAAGAGATCCTTTAACTAGTTCATCTAGTCAAGTTCTCAACAACCTTTTTGATCTGGGTGAGGATTGCAAGTAGAGTTCTACTTTGCATAGAATGGCCTCTTCTACTAAAGTAGGCACAATAATTATTCATTACTTGCCTAGTTTTCTAAGACAGTAGGGTCAAAATTTATGACTTCTTGGATAAAGAAAAATAAAAAGCATATCTTGAAATTTAAGAGGTGTATCTCATATCAACTAAAAAAACAATGCAGTGTCTTAATTGTAATGGAAACAAAAATTATTTACTGTGTTCTGAAGAATGGAAAGAATAGGTTTTATAATTTTAAGTATTTACTAGATTTGTTTACAATGGTCACAATCAACACCCATATAATTTTCTTGGAAAATATGGTTGTTTTGTAGCACAACTCACTATTTATCTAACAATAACCTTGCAAAGAGGCAAGAATCAAAATTTCAAGTGATTTTCATGAAAAATTGTTGTATTTTTGCACTAAGATAGGTTTTTTTTTTCTGTGATATCTTTGACTAAGACAAAAATCAATTACATAAATATGGGAGACTTCAATGTTGTGTATGAGCTAGAGACAGGTGTCATGATGTTTGGCCACTAGACCAAAGTGTCCAAATTCTTAAGACAAGCTCAGAATCACTGCAAAGAGAAATCCAAAGAGAAGTGCATGATTAAATAATATAATTTAAAACATTTTCAAGTGTAGAGAATTCAAACAACAACCTACAACCTAGCTCACATAAAAAATAAATTATTTTGTTATTTTTTGAATACTTTCTGGGAAATTTACAAAATTCTTCATCTCTCATGATTACGTGTAACACCTCTTATGCTATTTTATGAAAAATTGCATAGCTAGGAAATTAAGGAAGTCTCCTAGAATGGAGTGGTTATCTCTCTGTTTAGGTTAACTAACTAGATACACACTCACTCATTTTTCAGAATGACTAAAAGTATAAGGTTCATTTCCAATAAAATCTTTGATGGGCTAGGGAAATATGTACTCTATAGATGGGGCATATAGAGGCCCCATTTTCTTTCATGAAGTATAGAAAATATAATAGCATGCATTGGGTAAACTTATTAAAAAAAATGACAATTATAACACCAATCTTAATTTTCATAAAGTTCACAAACATGTTGTCAAGCAGTAAAGACATTGGGTATTCACCATACATTTATTTTGACAAAGAAAACATGTGCTTTCATTAATTTTTATTGTATATCTCAGAAGTGAAATTGTTGTTACATAATGATGAACTAAGAAAATAGTATATACATAAAAATACAAAGAAAATGTTTGAAATTTAACATGCAACCTACTATGTTATGCTGAAAGGAATCAAGATTATCTAGGACAAGAAATAAAGAGAACATACAATTTTATATAATAGAAAATGAAGATTTGAAACCAGTAAACTAAAAATGTTAACACTATAAGATTTTCCCATAAACAATAATTCAAATACTCACTTACAAAAAGGATGAAGCATTTTTTATTCAAATTGTGTTTTATTTGATAGGCATTGTGTGCCGTGTGTTTTTCTAACCTAAAACAATACAAAATGAAACAAAATTCAAAAGGAAAAGAACACAAAACAACACCTCAAGATTAGGGATTAAGATGAAACTCAAACTTGAAAAAGAGAATGAAATCCGTTTTTACCTCGTTTGAGCTTGATGGAGTTGTTTGTCATGGTTGTGTGTTCTCTATGTCGATTTCGGAAACATAACAACTTGTTGTAGCTCTATTTGGATGCAAAGATGAAGGGGTTTTGGCTATGGATGCAAGATGATGGTGTGAGATGGAGAGATTGATAGGATGAATGCTTAAGGTTAGGGTTGGATGAATACTTAAGAGGAAGAGAGATTGGATAGGAATGCAAGAAGAAGAACAAAAATGGCTAAGTGTTAGCCATTTAACCTAGAGAGATCAAATGGACGGTGGAGATTGAAAGAGGAAAAAAGATCAAGGGTGGAGATCAATAGTTGACCAAAGGAATTAAAAAAAATAAAATTAATGTGCATGGGAATGATAAAAGGAATTAAATATTCCTTGGGAAAAATAAAAGGAATTAAAAATTCCTTGCGAGATGAGAGAGGAATTAAAAATTCCTCAAAAGAACCTTAGGAGAAGACAAAGAATTAAAATTCCTTGGGGAATGAAGAAGGAATTAAAGGATTCCTCAAGGGACCCTTGGGAAGACAAGGAATTTGAAATTCCTTGGGAGATGGGAAAGAGTTAACTAAAGGGGTGATTAGACAGACAGAGTTGATGAGGATTAGAAAGGTTAAGGTGGCTAATGAGGGTTAGGAGCCAACTTACAAAAATTGGAGGATGTGACACATCCTAATCATGGATTAGGAATATGCACACCCCTAATGATGGGATTAGGAGGTGGATTGAGATTAAGTGAAAGTGATGGGAGATAGAGGGAATTAAATAAATGGATTATTTATTTAATTCCTCGAAGGAAAGGAATTAAGGGTAAGGTATTTAATTATTCAACCAAATACCTTGGGGATTTAGAGGAATTTAAGGGTATTAATTAAATAATAGTAATACTACTTAATTAATTCAAATAAGAGGATATTTAGACGAAAAGGGATAAATTTGGACAAATGTAGGTGTTTAAATTTAGGTGTCTACATTTTTCCCCTCTTTGAGATGGTGCTACGAAGTAGCATCATTTGAAAGAATATTAAAAGATAGGACTAGGAAGAAGATGGTTAGATTGGGAAAGATGCCCCAGTCATTCAAAGAAGTGACTAGGAAGAAATATGATGGGGGTGAAGATGAAAATTAGGGATTGAGGATGCCCCCTCGAGAGGACATGCAGGTTCAAGAGAACACGGGTGTGCTCTCGAAAATGATAAGGTGATGTGAAAGTAGATGGGGAAGATGATGAAAAATGATGGATAAGAGAGGATGACATAAGATGAAGAGATAAAAGAAAGCACAAATGGATTCAAGAACAAAGGTGATGTTGCCCTAGTCAAGCTACAAGCCAGAGGGATTGATGATCGGTGGAGCATTGTCGATGAGATATCCCAAAGCAATGAAAAAGGGATAGAGAAAGATACATACCAAGAAAACACCAAAAGGATAGGGAAGGATACATCCTGTACACACCTAAAATGGTCTGGAGAGAATCTATTAATTAGTGTATGATTTACATTTGATTAATTAATCCTAAATTCATCTACTTAGTAAAAAAATAGAAATATTTATTTATATTAAGTTCACTATTAATTATTCTATTTTATCATATTATTTCCCTCTTAATTAAATAAACAAAATTAAATACTTTGTTTTATTTAATTATTATCATTATTATACTTTATCCATCAAATTCTATCCATTAAATTAATTACACAACTTCAATAATTTGTGTTATTTAATTATCTTATCATATTTCCTCTTAATTAAATAAACAAATATCAAATATTTTAACATTTAATTAAATATTCTATTTTTCTAAAATTGAATAAATCCAAAAAGAAATAATATTAAAATAAAGGCATAAATAAAATCCTCTATTCACTCACCAATAAAATTGATTTTTTCCGAATCCTGAAATTGTGTATTCCGACATTCACTTAGAAAAGCCTTGGGGACAAACGCATGCAATCCTCTGTCTTCTTCCTCAAATATTTCCTTTTTCATCTTTCCCTAGGTATTGTTTTCATGGGAAGGAACAATCCTCCATGATCAGCTCCACCTTCTCATCTCATACCATTCAAATCTCTAGATTTAATCTCAGTCTCTGTTGTGTTACCCCTGTGCAAAATTGTTGCCGGAAATATATATATATATATATATATATAGCCTTCTGAAGCATGAAAATGATATGAGAAATCCCAATTTATGCAAACTTATTCTCTAGGAATTAGTACTCAAGCAACCAGGCAATCATAGGCATTAGCATTAGCATTAGCATTTTAGTATCATCATAGCATCATGGCATTATTAGATTTCATATCACGACAGCATCATTAGTTTTTACTGTAGCTTCCATTTAGCAAGTTTCATCTCAAGATAGTTTACGGTAGCTCCATATCATCTAGAAATCATTCTTAATCATCACATCATTGCATTTAGCATCCATTCAATTCTCTAGCTAAGCATTTTAAATAGTTATAGTGCTTACAAATCTGAGAGCTTATGTAACTTGATAAATCTTTGGAGATAGGAGACAATGAGACGTCTTCAGGATTTTCAGTGTTTTAAATTAGTTTCATTCATGTTAATCTTGATCTAATGTCTTATTAAGAAGTGTTTTAGTTGAAGGATACATCCTATTAAGACCAAGGATGGAGACTCAACTAAATGATCGACATGTTGTAGGATGTTCAAAACTGATTGAACCTTTTGACACTAGTGGATCTCATTTGTTAAGAACCAGCTAGATAGGGACATACTTGATGAAAGGACACAAGACACAAGACACAAGACTAACATACCCTAAAGACCTAGGGGCTTGGGGGGTGATCAAAGATTAGCCTTGCCTACATGAAAGCGCAGAGCCCTCGTAGCTCGATAAAGTACCACGGATAAAAGCGGAAAGAGGACAATGAAGACCTATGATAGATGACAAAGACAGGATGGACAAAATCCCCTAGGGCGGATCAAATGATTGACCTTTCCTACGTGAAAGCACAGGGGCAACATAGTTCAAACAAAGTCGATGACCAACCATGGATAAAGGATGATGAGATGACCAAGATAAGTGGATAAAATGATGGAACCGACACAATGAGACAAAATAGACCTGGGGATAAGATAGGATGATGGTGATTGCACGAAGCTCAGGGCTAAGATAATTATCCCAAGCATCCAAATATGAATTAGGAGGATGATATGATGGAGAGATGAGTGATGAGAAGTGATAGGAGATTGGAAATATGTATGAAAAAAGTGGGAGTGATGATGATGAGATAGATGGCATTGGTTTGCATGGGGAGAATCCTATAGCCAGATACCAATGACAAGGGATTATGAGATGGGATGAGGATAGAGATGAATGGATAGGGAAATAAGCATGGGGGATGGAAGGGATGCTATGATGGATGGATAGGGAGATAAGGATGGGGAGATGGAAGCATTGTGTGGATGGATAAGGAGATAACAATGGGGAGATGGAAGGGATTGTTTGGATGGATAGGCAGATAAGGATGGGGAGATGGAAGGGATTGTCTGGATGGATAGGAGGATAAGGATGGGGAGATGAAAGGGATGCTAGAATTGATGAATGGTGTCTCTAAGGACTATCTCACAAAGAAGGAGATGCCCCAAATAGATACATGTATAAATGAGGGGTGGAGGGATGGAAGAAGATGGAAGGGATGGGAAGGAGGGAATGAGAGTGGATAGATATGGAAGGGGAGATGGATGGTGGAAGGTAGATGGATGGAGAGTGGTGGAATGGCAGCATGTATATATAAAGGGAGGGATGGAGGGGATGGATAAATGGATGATGTGTAGGGATGTAAGATATGTGGGATTGAGGAGATGGTGAAAGGGATGCAGTTTCAAGTGTGGAAGTAACCTGATGGGGGATTTACACATGATGGGCCAGTTTCCGTGCCCATCATGGTACTTATCCGGGATGCTTGTTTTCCAAGCCACCATTGGACGAATTATTTCTTTACTAATTTTTCAGGTTTTGACTTTTTTATTTTGATTTTTTGACTTTTTTGAATTTTTGGATAGTATGCGGAGGAAGATAGATAAGGATGGGGATGTGTATAAGTGTATTTGGAAGACATGTGATAAGGGGATAGATGGAGGACTCAAGCATCAAGTTCCATACAAGGTATTAAGAGCACATGTTTTAAGTGTCTATTAGATGTTGGTACAACCAGGGTTATGAAGATGGATGGATTATGCAAGGGAATGGATTAAATGGATTGGATGAGGGAGATATGGAGGATGATGGATGGGATGTTGGAAAGTGTATGGGTGGAATGATGGGATAGGTGTGTGATGGGGTAATGTTTTCAGGACCAACATTGGCACATATGGGGGTGGATGTGAAATGATAGGAGGATTAATAGATGAATGATGTGGCGATAATGGAGGAGATGGGATAGTGAGTTTTGGGACATAAGGACCCAAAATAGATTTAGGAGATGGAGGGGGCATATGATTAGCTTTTGGGTAAGTAATTTTGGATGTTGTTATAGATTTTTCATTTGAAGGCATTGCATCTTTTTTCTTTGGGATCCACATGGTTTTGATTTTTGCTTTGGTGGGTCGTTGTGGCCGATGGGTTTGATTTTTATTTTGGATTTGATTTTTCCTTTCTTCGCCATGTCCTTTTAGTGGGGACATGGGGATCTTTAGATTCATGTGGATTTTTAGATTTATGCATTTTTACTTTGTTATCCACAGTGCTTGTAATAGCAATGGGATGGGTATGAGGAGACAGATGATATGGAGGAAACATGAATGGAGTGATGGAGGTTGGATTTGGGGATGCATATG
>VDFB02000403.1:0-100709 GCA_007258455.2 Sequoia sempervirens | reverse complement strand
CAAAATATATGTACTATTTGCTCATATACATCATAAAGTAACATATAAAGAAGGTAAAATTAGCTAATTTCATTGAATAAAGGATTTTCTTACATTAAAATAGGTCTAAAATCTATATCCTTTGCTTTAAAAGTGTTTACAAAAATGTTCTCTCAGTGTTGTGACTAAGAAAATTAGAGTTAAAATGTTCAATTTTTTTTATAGATCCAAAAAATAAGAAATAATTCACTAAAAAAAGTAGCCTAAGGGTCCTATATCTCATCACAAACATAGGAGAGCATATAGGGACTAAAATTGACTAAGTTACAAAGATCAAAAATAGGCCAACCTACTTTGCACGTCCAAGAAGTTCAAGTTTGACCTAGTTTCTTCAAAGTGGGTCGGTTGACCTCTTCAAGCTCCTTGATTTGCACTCCAGTTGGTGATAATGACCCTAGATCCTTGGAAAGTGTTTGAATTTCTTCTTAGATGCTTGAAAACTACCTTAAGAAGCTCCACCTAATGTCCTTGTTACCCCCTTGACCTCAGCTGCTCCATAACAACTCTTTGACTCCATCAAACTTCCTTAATTGCCCCTTGCATGATGATAGGGTATGTGAGAGAGTTTTGAGGTGGTTAAGACTCCTTGGAGGGCATAGGATAAGCTCCTTCAATGCATTTTCAAAGCTTCCTTTTCTATAACCAGCCACCTTATCTTACTTCTTCCATTATGGATACTAAGTGTTCTTTGATGACTTGTTAATCTATCATTAGGCTAATTTTTCATTTAATTGCTCTTTAATATACCCGACTCTTTCATTCATACCAACATACATAGGTTGGAGGCATAGTCAATGGGTGATTGACTAGGGATGGTTCCTTCTCATGTCACTGTTCGACTAACATCCTTTTCTAGTTTGCCACTATGCCTTTATTACCAATGTCTACTTCTTTTATGTCATTCTAATTGCCACTATGGATTGTCCATGAAGATTTGATCATGCTTTTTGCTACTGCCAAATTCTTTTTTTCTCTCAAACTCTCTCTATTTTACTAGTCTACTTACAATGGATCTGATCTTAAGGCAGTCAAAATTATTGCATCTACCTTTAGAAATACTAAGGTAAGTGTGAAAACCAAGGTTGTCCATATGGATGATGGATTTCCTTTTTATTCATGCAACACAATGATATTTTTATGCTATTCTTGTGATTTTTCTTGATGTATGATGTGATATCTTTAAATATTTGTTGTCTTTCATCATACACTGCCTTGTGTTGCTTGACTCAAGGACTCCTAATTTTGACTACCCCCTCATTGTCTCATTACATACTATTCATGTTCATTTATCATCCCACTATGAAACACTTCACTATCCATTTTTGTGACTATCCAAATGTCCTTTCTCATGCTTGACCTACCAAATTAATGTCGCCACTACTTGTGACAATCAATGATTGCAAACTATTTCACTTATGTGCCTTGTGACTATGAACCGCAATATCTACTAGTATTTTAATGAGTCCTCTTTGTCATACTCCTCATAGGTCTACAAAAATATCTTGCCCTTGTCTTGAAACTTTGGATGCCATTGTTTCTCTCATCCATTCTTCCATGGACTATTATTCATTATTTGGTGTCACTCCAAACTCTTTCATTCAATGTTGCCATACATAGGTACATGACTCCTCTATCATTTGGTTGAAGTGATTATCCTCTTTGACTATCTTCTCTTCTATTGTCACTACCTTCTACTAGATTTCCTAGAGTTGCCATATCTCCCTCTATCTTTGTAATCTCATCCTATAGACCTCTTTCCCTATGAAAGTCCTATTGCATATGTATATTCAAAATATATGACTTTCATCCATTTTCTCTAACCCTCGGCTACTATGCAAGCTTCCTTGTAGCATTTTCATACATACCCTGATAACATATATAGTGTATTGTTATCACTATTATTTTTCACTTGATTTCCCTCATTTAATATCTTTGTACCTTTTCTTGGACTATCATATCATGGAGACTATCATTTTTAATGAGACTATCATTTTGGAACTTGATGCCATCACTGTCTTGATGGTTCATAGGACTGTAAGGGTCCTCTTCCCTTCATGCACTATCCATTGTAAGTTTGATATAACTATCTTCATCATCCAAACCTTGTGCTTGTACTCTACCCTAACAAAGTAGAACATTTCCCCTTCCCATGATTATCTTGTCACTGTCATTTAAGCCTATATAACATAGGGTATCATCCAAGTCATCATGACTATCATAATGAATATGACCCTATATGCACATGGTTGTCTTATTATTGTACATTGTATCTTAGATTATATCCTCAACTCCTTTTAAGATTGTCACACTATTTGCATTTGGTTAATTTAACCTTTGGGATATACCAATTCCAAATACTAGATAGAATATAGAATGAAATTCTCTCTCATTAACCTTAGAGTATGGATAAAAATAAAAGCATACTCTTGCTTGCTAATGAACCTTCATGGCTACTTCCTATTGGAGTAAAAGGTATTTCTTAATTAATTATTTACTTAATTATTAGGTCCCTTTTCACTCTAATTACTTAAGCTTACTTAGGTCATGTTCTTTTTACGTCACATTTCATAGGATGAGGACACTTGTCATGATTTTTTTTATCATCACCTAGGATTTCTAGGTCTATTATCCTTTTATAAGGACTCTTTATTGTATAATCCTTAAGATGCACATTCATAATGATTCGTGTTTTTTTCGATCAATAGCTCTTAGCCTCCATAGCTTTTTTATTCTCTCTTTCTATGATAGTTTTTTAATTCCAAGTGATCTTTGGGAGTTGTAGGGTTGAGGAATCAACATCATCATACCCACAAATTTTATGTTTTATAAATTATATTAAAAAAATGGAGTGGGGCTACTTTCAAGGTCCCTACCTCCTACACCGCTTTGTCATGGCACGGATGGAAGGTCCCCTTGAGCCCCACCCCTTCGTGGGGGTACCACCCCCTGCCACAGTGTGGCAGGATGGTGGCCCCTTGGGCTCCATCCAGGGCTAGTGCTGGTGGTCTCAGCCCCCAACCACCCTTTCAATTTTTTTAAATATAATTTTTAAAATTAAGTTTATTTATTTTATAAATAAAAAATAATAATATTTGTTTTCATAAATAAAAAAATATAATAGTTTTTTTCTAATTTTTAACTTTAAAATAAAAACATGTGCAAATAAATGTATTTTTTAATACAGTTTTCATGCAACAAATACACTTGTACTTGCTTCAATTTTTGTGCTTGGAGATGTTTTTAGCAAGGGTTCTAAATTTAATGGATCTACATATTTGGAGGAGTTTCTTTTTTTCCCAACCCCACCCCTCTTCGTTGGGCTTTTTAGTTTTGCACTCTATATTTCAAAGGTGATATCTCAGCCATACGGTGGTCTTTTTTAGTGCAATTTTTTTATAACATGGTTTAATTTTGTGCTCTTCACAGTGGTATAGGTGGTTTACAATTTTGGCTTTCGGTTTTTTATAGAAATCAATTTTATTAGTGTTGTTGCTATGCAATCTTTATTTCCTCATTTTGGAGACTTTGACGAGTCATATCTTTTGCATTCAAATTCCTTTTTGGGTCCCATTTTTTTAAATTGCATGATTTTTCATGTACTTCATTATGGTGCTATCATTTTCCTCTTTTCCTATCTAAGAAATGTATTTTTAGCATGTGGTATTTTTGGACATTATGATCATCCATTGTAAGCACTTCTCATATGTAAACACACTGAAATAAAGTGCCTTAGCATTGTACATGTATTAAATTCATATATTGCACATCATGTTGTGCCATTATTGTACTCACACTACTTTATAAAGTGCCATGGGGAGTTTTTTGTGTGAGCTTCTTATTTTCTATCACAACTTGTCTACCTTCATGTGAGTGTTTGTTTTGTTTCCACGCCCTTTTTTCAATTACTGGTACTTATTCATGCACCATTTTATGTAGCTAATTCTTCTTCATGTGCACTACATTCTAACATTCATTTTTAGTGGACCTATCATATCTCTCCCTTCTTTGCATTATGGGGGGTATCATATTGTTGGTGCTAATGCTTCCTTAGTTTTGATTTGGAGTGACTTATGTATCTAGTTTTTTTTCCTATGTACTAGGCATATGTAGTGGTTGGTTACCCATACATTTTGATGAGATAGGATATTTACCATATAGACACTCTTGTATTCTTATTTTGTGGGGGTGACCTTCCATCTTCAATTGATCAGTTTATTTAGACTATTGGTACCTATAGTGTCATTGGCGTCACTCGTGTAGATTAATGTACCATCTATATCTTTGACATTCAAATTGTTGCCTTGGTTTTCTATTTGGTCACTGGTTGAGTAGTATCGTTGGAGGCACTCATGCAGATTTTTATCTTCTTGATCCTGATCTTCATCCTGATTTTAGAGGAGGTTCTTCTTTCAACATTATAGCAGTCATTCTTTGACAATGTTTGCATCTTGATTCAGTAGTGTTCTTCATGTTCATCCTTAGCTCCTACTCTTTTGGGACATTTTGTTTAGATGCTTCTTAGACCTTCACTTGTATTTCTTTCTTTTGTAGAGGAGTTTTTCCCATGAGGTTTTCTCCTTTTTTCTTTGGTTATGAGAGATTTTTTTTTTTTACATGGGTACCTCATCAGGCCTTATTTATGAGACCCATCATTTTCTTTTCATGCATTCATCTTTAGATTGTTGAGTTTCTCAGTAAGTTTCAATTAAGGGGGGTGTTAGAGTAGAATTTATTTCCTAATTAATTATTAGGTCCCTTTTCACTCTAGTTACTTAAGCTTACTTAGGTCATGTTCTTTTTATGTCTCATGTTATAGGATGAGGACACATGTCATGATCTTGTTTTATCCCCACCCATGGTTTCTAGTTTTATTATCATTTTATAAGGATTCTTTATTGTATAATCATTAAAATGTACATTCATAATGATTCATTATTTTTTGGATCAATAGCTCTTGGCCTCCATAGCTTTGATATTCTCTCTTTTTGTGACAATTTTTTGATTGCAGGTGATCCTTGGGAGCTATAGGGTTGAGGAATAAATTCCATCACTTCCTATGGACTGCCTTCCTACATGTATTTTCTCTTTGGAATGACTGTGTCAAGAGAAATAAAACACTGTTATCTAGATGTGTTTGTATTTTTTTTTAAATATTACATTCTCCCTATGGGTCTTCAATGTTTTGATGAGATTCCTCAAAGTGATTGTCACTCATAATTATCTTACATGAACCTTTTCTCAACTTGAATACTTGACTGTCATTCATGATCTATCATTCATTTCAATTTTTTTGGTGTTAATCCTTGATTCTCCTAATTCTACTTCAATATTTGCCACTTGTCTAGCCCCAACAACAACCATGTAATAGGTCATGCACAAGATCTAGTTATTAGTTTTTGCATTTCTCTATGGCCCTAGGAGCTATGCTAATCACTTCTAATCCCTTTATGATGTATAATATTTTATAAGAATCAATGAACATCTCCCATCAAACATAGATATGCAAAGCATCCAATCTCCACCCTTCTTTGATAACATCATTATCTTATAGTCTCATGGCCTACCATTTTCCCTCTAAACTCTACCATGAAAATTTATTACATGCTTTACGCTTGTAGAAATAAAATTTACTCTTTCGCAGACCTATCCCTTTCACTAGGTTGCCACATCATGCACGGTGTCATAGTTTATGTCCTTCATGAAAGAAAAGGTGCTTCTAGATTCCCCAATTATAGAGCACATAGCTATAGCATCGTGATCAGACCAAGTTTACTTGAAGGATTAGTGGCATCCCCAAATGAGAAAGTCACAAGCTAATACACAAAGTGTAGATACAAATAAGATAACCCAAGATTCTTCAAGCATACCTTAACAAAGGTCTCAACCCTCTTTGGTCATTTTTACTGCACCACAATTTAGAGGTCACAAAGACATCCTCTCTCCTTAGTCTTCTTCCCAAAGTCTATGTCAATGTCTATCTTGCTTGTCCTTATATATGACATTTTGATGTATAATGCCCCTTATATCTTTTCCAAATATTTCTTGTATTTTTCTTGGCTTTTAATGGTTGAAATCGCCCATGTTTTCTTTCATCTCCCAAAATATTCATCTTAAGAAAGTTGATCCTTCTTTTGCACTTCAAAACTAGGCTCAAATTCTCAATTTTCTTTTGAAAAGCTAGGTCTAAATTTCAAGATCCCTATATAGGAAAATTTAATATCCTTCAACTGTCCATCTTATGCTAGCAAGTGTAACAATATCTAATCTTTTTACACATTTAAATCATAGTTTGAAAGTAACCTCAAGGAATTTTATTACTTATCAAAGCCTTCTTGACCTTGAAATGAATGTCAATCTTATCCTTCTCAAATGAGCATCCTACAACATGGCCATCAACAAATGACTCTAATAGATATATACTAAAGGCTCTTTGTACTTATTTTTCATATTTTCTCCCAACAACCTTTATTTATCACCATGTGCTTGAAGATATTTATAAAAAAACTCTATAATATTTAAATCTCCAACAAATGAAAGCATACATGGAAAAATTGTGAAAGGATTCATGAAAAATGTGTAACATGGGTATGAATGAAAAGTAGGTCTCTTTCAAACTCCCTTAAATATGCCATAAAATTCTACTCCTTTTCTAGACTCCATCAATACCACCATGTAATTCCTTCAATGCCATGAAATAAAACCCTAAAAGAACTCCTTGCTACATGGTCAAAGAAAAATGAAAACTATTCTTTTCTTGGGCCCAAAAAAGACTTGGTCTTCCACCTTAATTTTTATTTTGCTTAAAATTTTCCATTACCAAGCCCCCACATGGTATCTTTCTACTTTTACCCTTCTTTCTTTTTTTAATCTTATGAAATATAACATGAATTTTATCAAAATCCCTTTTACAAACAAAAGTTTCAATGACTTGACAAGTGTCCCTAACTCTCTTTAATGCTCACACATGTGTGAGCATGCATAGTTCATCATTACCCTCCATCTCATCCTTTGACCAATCCTTCCATTGGTTTCACACACATGTGTAGCCACTTTATAATTTCCTCTTTCTCCTACATGCCAATCTCCTAGATTTCATCTCCTCTTACACTTGCCAAAACCTCTATACATGTCAAACTCATGGGCCACACATGTGTGAGTACACCTATCCATCTTCCCCATGCCACATGTCATTTTCCCAAGCCTCCACCTTGTGACACTTGTCACAAGGCTAAGCCTCCATCCTCTAATTCAATCTCAATCCTCCATTATTTACATTAAAAACTATAAATTGGAGTATTTTCCTTCACTCTTCATCAATTAATTTGAGCTAAACTTATAAGGTTAATTTTCATTTAAAATCCTATCAATCCTACCAAGCTTATGTTGGTTTGAAGAGAAATTTGCATCCATTCAATTACTATAATCAAGCATTTACATTGAAGACCATATTGAGTGGAAACAATTTCATGTCCCATTTTTAACTAATTTAATTTCATGGAAAAATTGGTCATTCCACATTTTTTTATGATTTAAGCAAATTAAAAATAATTTATTTAATATTTAATATTTTGGACCCATGATTAATTAATATTTTCAAGCTACTTAATTGAGGCCAATTAAATATTGAATTTTAATTTTTTTATTTTTTGTTGTCAATCCAAAATGGGGTTTAAGGTTCTTATGGTGCAACTAGTAACTTCCAATATTATGTTGCACCTAATTCTAGAATATTTTATGATAGTTATAATAGATTTTATGGCAGGTTATCATTGTGGGAGTTACAGTCTATTTTCAGCTAGGAACCTAATGGTTGTTATGCAAAATATTTATGGGGACCTATTTTAAAGGGAAATAGATGAAAATAATATTTTTTAATTTATTTTTCCAAGATGGGTCATTTTTATTTTCTCCTATATATATTTGTAGGCAATTTCGTATTCCAAGCATCTCTTTTCACCTTATCAAAACTCTACCAAAATTTGTCTAGACTCTTATTTTCAACAAATAATATTTTTTGGATGAAAACTAATTAGTTTCATATATCAAAGGATGAAACCCCTTTTGTAAATGATGGTTATATCATCTAGATATTTTATTGGATCTTTATGAAGTTGCAAGATTTCAACTTGACTAGTTTGTTTATTTATATATTTTAGAGTAGTTTATAGAGTAGTTTGTTTATATGAGTTTTGTACCTTTATTTTCTATTAGATAATAATTTTGTGATGTGTAATAGACCTCCAAAAAATATAGAGCATATTTGGTTGGTTGTATGTTGTTTGGTGTGATTCTACTTCCATTTGGGGTGTGTATGTAGGATTTTAGTGTGTGATTTGTGAGTAGATATCAGTATATCATTTCCAAATTTGTTCTAAATATTAATTTTATATTGAGGTTGTATAATAGTCCTTTTATTTTTTACTTCATCAAAAAAAAAAAAAATACGAGCAAGGTTTCTTATTTGGTCATTTATGTGCCTCGTGGTAAAATCAAATGATATGATATTGATAGTTTTATATTCAAACTTGTGTTTATTGTTAAATTTGATAATTTTTTGATATATAACAACCATGGTCCATACCATTATTTAAATTTTATGTTAGTTTTCCATATTTTTTATTTAAATATTTTTTCCTTTGCATTTGAGAAAAAATATTAGATTCAGGATCAACCAATGTAGGGGAAAATTGAGTGCTTAGAAGTTAATTAAAAATTCATTTTTAATTTTTTATTTTTAGTTGAAAATATTGTAATTGGGGATACTATAGTGTTATTAGAGCTATTATCTTTCCATTTTAATAGGTACATTTAATTGTTAATGATGGGAGGATTCTTGATATTTTTAAAGATAAGAAAAATACATATTTCATCTGAGATAATATCAAGGGAATAAAGAGGAGCCAAGATGAAAAAAATTAATTCACTTAAATGGATATTGTATAGAATGAAAATTTTAGTTTAAAAAAAAACATCTCAAAAATAAGAGGTTAAGCTAGAAAAAAATGAAAGGAGATAGAAAAGGAAATAATATAACTAGAAAGAGTGATGGATACAACTGAGATACAAATTCAAAATGAGGAAGAAGAAGAAAATGAGCTAAAGGAAAACTTAAAATTAAAATTAAATGAAATGACTAATGTAGTAACAAGGAATCAAGAAGAAAAATAAAATTTATAGACACAAGACAACATGGAGCAAAAATAAGAGGGGCCCAACAAGAAAGTTGAAGGTAGAGAGTTTTTGGTAAGAGAAGATGTTTTATTGGTTTTTAATGATTTCACATGGGGAAAAATATCAATGAAATGAAGATAGAAAGGTTTTATTGTTGGATGTGAAGAGTATAATTTGTAGTCTAAGATATAAAACATTTTATATTTGTTTTTCATTGGTTAAGTAGGGAAAGGGCCCTAACCCGAACAAATTAGTACATCATGATAAGAACAACAGGTGGTGAGAAACAGCAAAAATAGGAAGCCTGCCACACTTCCCCCCTCCCACAAACAAAATGCTTAACCAATTCCCATACAATTAAACATAGCAATTCTATCATATGAATCGAAAAACATTAACCTAGCATCATTAGCATCCTTCCCTATCCATCTAAAATACTTATTAAAATATATCATAGAGTCCCTACTTAAACTATAAACAACATTATAGATATTTAAGTTCTAGCCCCAATGGCCATTACCAATAATAATAGTGTTAGAAAACACAGCAAAAAAACCATCAAAACAAAAAGAAAAGACAACATAGCAAAACAACCATGTTATGCTTCCTCGATCAACTTCCAAGCATTTATCAAGTCTTCAACAGTGTCATTCACTATTGCCTTCAACTCTATCTTTCCATCCAAATCTGCACCATCACCCACTGCTTTTTTATTTTGCTACTTTTTGATTTTTCCCATACCAGAAATAGTAGCCATAACATCCTTCTATATGACAGCAACAACCACCAAGCACACACTCTTAACTGCTTCTTCCAAGGTTTGAATTCTACTATCATTTCCTTATTTTTTCATACCTTTCTCAAGATCCTACAATCTATCCTTAATTATACTCATCACCACATCTTCGAGGGCTTGAAGTTTGTTGTCCTCCACCTTCTCATGTATCCTTTCTTCCAGGACATGCATCCTCTCCTCCATTCTTTTAATCCTCTCATTCCCGTCAACTTCAGCCTTGTCTTCCTCTTTGCATGTTTTTTCTTCCTTCTTTGGATTTTCTATAGAATTTCATTCCTCCTCCTCCTGAGCCATCTCATATTGTGACTCCTCCACCTTATCTTCATCGCCATTACCATCCTCACTTTCTACTTCTGATTCCTCCTCCTCAACCGAGTCTCCACCCAAACTATCAAGAATCTCTTCAGTTGAGGAATCAATATCTTCCTCTTCTTTCTTTTCCACACTATCTTGTGAACTATGGGTACTTTTCCCCTCAGGGCTCTGTGAATTTTTGTTACTTTCTTGTCCCTTCAATGCCACCATAGCAAGTTTGTTTGACCTCCTTCCACCGAGGTTTGAGCCTTCCATCTCATTATCATCTTGTATGGTAATTGTGTCCACCTCTTCCCCAAGTTCACTCAAAAACAATTTCCTCTTCTTTTTAGTCCCCATCTCCATTGAAACATCCTTTCTTTTCTCATGCATTATCATAAGCAAGTCCTTCCACATAGCAATATCAGGGCTTTGGGATTTTTAACTAGATTTTTTAGACTTGGGGTGGGGAATGTCTTCCAAAAGCTCAATTTTCACCGAGCTTTGGGGTTTTGGGTCTTCAATTGACTTGAGAACAGGATTTTTCTATGGGGTCTTAGAAAGTACAAATTTGCATATGGCTCTTATGAGGCCCTGGTGTAACGGTGGATTGGCCCCATGTGTAAGACTCTAGCTTAGGGACAAAAATAAAAAGAAAGGAAATTTGATTTTTTCCTAATATCTTATGTGGTTGAGGATAGGAAAGTGGTATCCATGGATGGACTGGTAGCGCCCTTCGAGGGTAAAATATTTCATAACAATGAAACAAACATGTTACGATACAGAGGCGTAAATTTAACCCTAGAGTAACCATTCTGAAATCTTTCAAGTTTTTCTTTTCCTTCAAAAAACTTCTCAAAATAGTCCTGATACTTACCATTGCTAACCTTAGCAACCTTCGTTCCTTTGTAAGCCAGACCCATCGCTTCAATAATTAGCTTCGCATCCACCTTAAACTAGAGCCCGCCCAGATTAACTTCACCATCTCGCCATGTGTTAGAAAACTTGTAGCTGATTTTTTCATTGTATCCCTCCATTATAGCAAAATACGAAGTGAAACCCGCCTACTCAAAAAGACCCCAGAGCTCCTGATTGTTGCAGAGTGAATCAAATTTTTGAGGTTAGGTACGCTTCCTTGGGCCTCCCATTGTACTATTTGGGCCTTGTAAATTTTTAGGAATGAGAAGGAAATCACTTCTATTACCTTTGGCATCCTCTACACTAGCAACAGGTAATTCCATGCTCTCAGTTCTAATGGTGATTTTGTGACTATCCATTTGAACTGCATTTGGCTTAGGGTTTTTTTTATGATGCATAGAAGAGCTCACTTCTTGATTATCACCTTTTTTCCTATCATCATTATTACTAGCGATGGCTCTACCTTCCTTTCTAGTAATGATAACACTTCTTTTATATTCCTTCTTTTATTATTGTTATAAACACTGGTCCATCTGTCACATCGAAGATCAGACTTGAGATTTTTCCTCATTTGATATATTTCCTTAATTAAATTTTTCATGCCAAGGTACAAACAACTGTCATCTAGTCATCCTTTCCATCTTTGAATTTTCCTTTTATGGGGACTTGGCAATCCTTTTACAATGTGCCTCCTTCGACATCCAGTCAGCTTGCCAACTTGCCTCCGCGAGGTCCACATCCTCATAAGTTGTCTCACCCCACCACTCTTATTAATAATTAAAATTTTCATCTTCATAATTCCTTACTTGATTATTTTTTTGTAAGTCTAGCCACCGCTGGGACTTCTTTAATTTGATTAGGCAGATTATAGAAGTACCAATTTATTAAAATATCCTAATTTATTCCTAGGTTGGCCATCGTATCCACCGCCTTATTACCTTACCTCAAGGTGTGGCTTATTTTAATACATTGAATCTCTTACAACATACTTTTGCAATCTTCTAACAGATCTCTGATTTCCCAAGGAATATTCGCCATGTTGTTGAGATAATATATTATCAACTTTGAGTCTCCTTCTATAATTACCTTGTTGTACCCCTCCTATCTGAGAAGTCTAACTCCAAACCAAACAGCAGATGCCTCAGCGAAGTTTTTCATTTTTGTTCCTAAGCCTTTGTTGTAACCAGTAAGATAGGCACCCTTATCATCCCATATTACTCCACCACTAGAAGCCCTTCCAGGATTCCCCTTAGAGAAACCATCAAAGTACTCCTAATAAGTTGTTTTAACCAGTTTACATTATTTAGGTCATGGGAGAGCTCCCATTGCTTTTTTCTACTTAGCTCTTATTGTGTTGGCTTTTTCTTAGCCTAATTGTATGTGCAACTTTCCACATTTTCCTGAATTTGTCTTTTAACAATTAGACATAGCTCCTTACTAGTCTTTGCAGTATCCCTAAACACCCTATTATTTATGTCTTTCGACAAGCCCCAAGCTAGAAATGGGGGAATTTTTCCCCACAAATCACTAATTATATTATGGGAATAAGGGAAAAAACTCCATCCTTCCAAAAACATTTGAACATTGGCAGGAAAAACCCAATCCACCTTCAAAATATTGAGAAAAAATCCCTAGACTTCTTGGGCGTAAGAACATTGAAAAAATAGATGCATGATAGGTTCCTCTTCTTCATTACAAAGGTTACACCTATTGACAAGGTACCAACCTATTTTCTTTAAATTGTCTATAGTGAGGATCTTACCATGTATAACCGTCCACCAAAAGCATTTTATTTTTGGGATAAGATTCATCTTCCAAACCTTAAGCCAGTCAAAAGATCCTAAAACCAGAGTTTGTTGCATCAAAGACTCATGGCTGATTTAACTGAGAACCTACCAATAGAAATTTTTGTCAAGATCCATTCATCCTTTCTGTTTCTTGAGAAGAGGTCAAAATTTCCTATTTGTTTCATAAGTAGGTCAATAGTAGCATCCCAATTTTGTTGGATGCTTCCCCTAAGAACAACATTGTTTAGGTAGTCTTTGAATCTTTTCCACCTAGATTGCAAGCCTTCCCACACAAGATAATTAGAAACTTTTTTTCCAATTACACTTTTCAGTCTCATTCTGATTTGTTGGAGATCTTCAAAAGCTGACAGTGGGGTCAATGTGGGCCAGGAATCTTCCCAAAAATCAGTATCAAGTCCATTCCCAATCCTCATTTTTACACCTCTAGTCAAGACTCCTCTAGATTTAAGAAGATTATTCCCAAACACATATCCATGCGGAAGCTCCTTCTTCCTTAGAAAACAACTAGCATCCTTATTTTTAAGATATTTAGCCTTTAGGATTTTAGCCCAGTCTTTTTCATTTTCCAGGAGAAACCAACCCATTTTCACCACTAGAGCCTTGTTGAACAATTTTAATCTTTTGATTCCCAGCCCTCCTTCTTTCTTTGAAAAACGCACCTTATCCCATTTAATGAGTACCATTCTTTTCCTTTCCTCCACCCCTGACCATAAAAATCTTCTTTGAATTGTTTCAATTCTCTCAGCAATGTAAGCCAGTATATTAAACATTGAAAGATAATAGACTGGAATGTTCTGGAGAGAAGCTTTTAAAAGTTGTATTTTTCCTACCAAGCTCAACAATTTTCCTTTCTATCCAACTAATTTTTTCTAGACTTTCTCCACTATATAGTTCCAATAGTTTTTATTCGGATTTTTGGAGAAAAGAGGTAGGCCTAGGTAAGTAGCAGGTAACTCTACTTCCTGACATCCCAAAATCCCTATCACTTTATTTTTCACGAGCAGGCTAGTATTTAAAAAATAAATTTTTCTTTTTTGGTAATTTATACACTGTCCAGAAACTTCAGCGTATTTAACCAGAATAGATTTCCATTGTTTAGCTTCAACCACTGAAGCCTCCCCCATAAGAATTGTATCATCAACAAATTGTTGATGTGAGGTCGGGGTTAAAGAAGCAACACAAAAAAAATTCAGAGACCTATTATTAAGTTGTTTTTGTATGTTGCGTCCAAGAGCCTCTACCACAATGAAAAAAAGATAGGAAGATAAGGGGTCTCCCTATCTCAATCCCCTACCAAGTGAGAAAAAACCATGGGCTATACCATTAACCAGGACTGAGTACTTCAGGATAGTGACACAAGCTTTTATCAAATTGAGAAATTTACCAGTGAAGCCAATTTTTCCAGAACAACAAATAAGAAATTCCAGGAAACCCTATCATAGGCTTTGGAAATGTCTAATTTCATAACCATACTTGGCTTTTTACTGTAATCCATAGAGTGTGGTATTTCATTAGTGTAGATAGTTGCATCCAATATTTTTCTACCCTTAACAAAACCCTTTTGATTAATAGCAATTAGTTTTCCTAAGACTAGTTTCAACCTATTAACAATAATTTTGGAGCAAATCTTATAAGTTGTGTTGCATAGACTTATTGGTCTATAATCATTCATTGAAGCAGCTTCATTGGTCTTAAGAATAAGGACCAAAAAGGTGGTATTCATCTGATTCAAGAGATTTCCTGATCTAAAAAAGTCTTTAACAACATTAAAGAGGTTTGTAGACACAATCTCCCAGTAGACTTGGAAGAAGCTGGGAGGGAATCGATCAGGTCTAGGAGCTTTGAAAGCTCCAAAAGAGAAAAAACCTCCTACACTTCTTTCATAGTAATAGACTTAGTTAAATATTTCAAGTCTTTGTTTGTGATAACATTAGGTATTACCTGCAGGAACTCATTCAAATCCATATTGTCAACTCTTGAAAGCGTCAGATAGTTTGAGAAGAAGGAGACAACTTCATTTGCTATTTTTTCTTCCTTTTCAAGTTTGATTCCATTAAATGTGATAAGAAATCTGATCCTATTTCTTCCTCTATGCTTCATTGTAGATTGGTGAAAAAAATTAGTGTTCATATCTCCTTCCTTAAGCCACTGAATCCTTGATTTTGTTTCTAGAAAATTTCCTCCTTCTTACTTATTTTTCCATTGGACTCTGAGCTCCCTTTCTTTGATGCAAATCTCATCATTACAATTTCTTGCCTCCATTTGATCTTGGACTTCCTTAATTTTAAAATTTAGGTCCCTCTTAGTAGTAAAGATGTTCTAAAAAGTGTATTTGTTCCATCCTTTAACCTTTTCCTTAATCCTTTTTAATTTATGTGTTAGCCTAAACATTGGGGTGCCAACACAAGGAAGATTTCAACATTCCTCAATTAGAGATTTAAATTCTGGGTGAAGGGACCACATGATTTCATACCTAAAGGGGTAAGTTTTTTTAATCGCCCTATCATCCCATTCCAGAAGAAGAGCATTATGGTCAGAACCCGTTCTAGGAGAGGCCGTAAGAGAGATATTATGCATAATGTTCCAGTTAGAGGAGATCATAAATCTATCCAGCTTAACTTGGATGATTTGATTTCCTTTCCTTTTGTTAGTCTAGGTGAAGTGAGAGCCAGTAATAGGGACATCCATTAGTCTCGTTGAATCAAAAAAAATTGAAAGACCCATCATACTCTCAGAGTAGTCAGTAAGACCTCTTTTTTTCTTAGAAGGGTACAACGGGGAATTAAAATCACCTCCAAGCATCCATAGATAATCTTTGTTGTTTTTCATGATTCCATCAAACACATTCCATAATTCAAGCCTATCCAACCTTGAATTGGGGCCATAGATATTACCCATATTCCATTTAATTGAGGTATCACCATCCTCCATACAAATCAAGAGGTAGTTCTTATTCTTAAATTTTAACTTTCTATCAAACCAGGAAGAATTCCAATAGGTATATATCCCATCAGAGGCCGCATCCACATCACTAGTTCATAATCAACACCAAGCCAGAGCCACTTCAAGGTTTTCTGAAAACTTTCCTTTTTCATTTTAGTTTCCTGGATCAAGAGGATATTAGGTTTCACCTCAACTAGGCACGCTTTTAGTACATGTTGTTTATATGGGCCATTAAGACCCCTTACATTCCAAGACAAAATCTTCATAGTTTCAATGAGCTAAGGAGTAGTATCAGGCTGATACTACCCCAAGTGGGAGGTGGACCTCCCTTACTTCCTTTTTTGTTTGTTCCTTGCAAGTGAATCAAGGGTCTTATGTTTCCCTATATTGCCATATCTTTTGTTTTTTCTTTGATTCTTGTTTCTTTTGATTGGGGTCTGCCTACTTTGATATTTCCCCCTACATCTAGTTTTTTCTTTTTTCCTAATTTGGTGTTTATCCATCCTTTCTCATCTTTGCTTTGTGACAATCGCTCCTCCCCCAAGGTAGGATCTTGGTAGTCCTGAGTTGGAGTCAAAAGCTATTATTTTTGGCTTATAATTTACTCTTCCTCCTGGACTTCAGTGTGTTGTTCTTCTTGAGGTGTTGGAGGTGAAGTTGTTCCCTTGTTTTCCTTTTCTTTATCTAAATCCAGAAGTTTCTCTGAAGATGGTGGGGTGGATGGTTTGTTGGTAGCCTCTAAAAACAACATTTCCATATTATCTTTTGGAATATCCTTTGATGGAGAAGTATCATTCATCTCATTTACTTTTTCTAGGTTAAAGGCTTCTTCAGTGAGTAACAGTTCATTATTTTGTGTTGATGTTTCATTTTCCTTTGAACAGTTCAACAAAGACTTCAAAGGAGCATTCATTTGTGTCTCCATTTGGGGAATCTTAACCTCAAGAGGAGCTATTTTACAAGCATCCTGTAAATGCCTAAATTTATTACATCCCTGATAGTATACCATAGCCATCTCAAATTCTAAAGGCTAAACCCATTTTCCAAACTTGGATTTCAAAGTCACAGAAGTGGGTAGGACCATATTAACCTCTACATTAACACAAATTCTTACATAGACTAATCTTGTTTTAAGAAGAGTAACTTTTTCAATGGTGACCAAAGAACCAAAGGAATTGGATATTCCTTTCAAAACCTTCTGATGCCAGAACTCAAGTGGCAACCTAAGGAGCCTAACCTAGGTTGGAGCAACTTTCCCCAAATCAGTGGAGGCATCAAACCCTAGCTTCCACTTGCGTAAAGACAAAATATTTTTAAAACCACTATCAAAAGCCCACGGTCCACCTATAAGGACCTTTAACATATCCTCAAGGATAAAAAAGGTAAACAAAAAGATACCCTTGGGCATAGCACTTATAGAAACATTTCCTTTAAGTTTCCAAGTGTTAGAGGCCCATTTTCGTACCTGGTCTATATTGGGTCGTCCCACGAAAAATTTCCCCACCAAGGACAACATCAAACCCTCCAAGGCGTCATTTAGGATTTCATCTAGGATGTCCACTTTTTCCCCCACCACAATACAAAAATTTGACACGAACTTCAGAGGTGTCTTTGTCGAAGTTTGACTGCCAACAATCTTTTCCACATAGGAGGCTATTTGGGCATCTGGGCCAACACAAGTCTTACCTTCAAGAGAAAAAACAAGGTTGTTCAAACCCCTAGATGACAGAATATGCTCAGTGCATTGGGGATTTTTAGATCTCCTTCTCGAAGAGGCATCATTAATTAGAGACCCCGCAAGTTGCTTTGGTGGGGGAGCCCTCATGGGGGGGGGCTCTAGGCTAATTCATTGAGTAATAGAGGAGCAGAAATTCAAAAAATTAGAGCGTGCACAAAGAGCTGAATTGATAGAAGTAATCTACAAATTTTGTTAAATTTTATATTTGTTGCTTCCTATATCATTGAGAAATTCTTGTCATCATGGAATGCATACAAAAAATAGTTATAGAGTAAGGAATACAACTTGAAATATAGGGCATGTGGACTCTGTTTTAATTTCCAAATTTTTTTTCATATGGGATCCAAGTAATATCTTGAGGGTAAAATTAGATAAAGGTAATTTTATTACTATTTATTTATCCATCTCTTGCATTTGGAATGAAATGAAGTGTATGAGGATCACATAATGTTTATGGTGCATTCTAACCACTTTGTGAAGGGTTAAATTTCATAGTTTATAGATCACTTGTGGGATCCAAATACCACATTTGAATTCAAGATTTTGGTTGATGACAAAATGGAGATAGTCACCTTAGGGTGCTTGATGCTAGATGATGGTAAGAAAAATATGTATCATCTTGACGTTCAATATTTTGTGACTAAGTATGTTGTGGTGTTTTCAATATAAAGGTATAAGCAAGTTGGAGGATTCATGAAGGATGAAACACTACGAATTCCTAGCCTCATGGAATCGAAGAAAGAAGAGATAGAACTTAAATGCATTGAAGAATGAGATCCTAGAGATGCAATATTTATGTGGATGGAATACCACTGGGTGATAATCACATCTTCTACCAAATGTGAGATGCCTGATCAAAATAGTTTTTGGTTTCTTTTCGATGTGTTTAATATTACACTCTTAAGAAGGCCACCAAAAAGTAATTAAGATCAAGTTTTCTTTAGAATCACCAATTTGACATGATAATGATGAGCATTGGCTATAATATACATGACCCAAGGGCCACTTTGAGTATGGATCATGATTTTAAATCTAACTCCCTTGATATTTCTAGCACTATATACACTTTCCCTATAGATGAAGAAGATTTTTCAATCACATGGTGGACAATTTTTCATCCCATCATCATTATTGAGGCATTTGGAGGTGATACAAGGTGGTTTCCCACCATGACACTTCTAATTATAAGAAAAATAAAGTAGTGTTACATCCATGGTATCATGTCACTACTATTCACTTTGATAATTTCATGATTTGAACTAATGTTACATTTAATGAGTATTTATAGACATGAATATATTTGGAATACCTCCTTAATTATTATAGTTTGAATTAGAATTGTAAATAAACACAAGACACGGGATCAAAAAATGAACAAAGACACCTTCCACCTAAGAGATCTACAAAACAAATATTTTCTATTCCCCAATAAGAAAATAGTTACATAATATCAAGATTATCAAATGTTATGATAATACAATGAGGGTTGAGATTTATATAGGAGAAACCCTAAATGATAAAGGGATTAGATCAAGACAAATGTCAACATCACATGTGATGAGACAAAATGATCTAATAATATCTCACTTCACTTAACATAAAAAAGCAATTAGTTAACTAAATAAAGAAATCTTAAGTTTAGCTTAAGTGCATGAAATGAATTAGAATAATAATCAACTAAAGATTAATTAATTATTAGCTAATTAATGATTACTCTAACACCCCCTCCTTAAGATAAACTTAGGGGGTAGCTAAAATTCCTAAAAAGAGAATGCATGATGGGTCTTAACAAACAAGGCCTAATAAGGTACCCATGTACAAATAATCTAATCTCTCACAACTAGAGAAAAGGAGAAAACCACATGGGAAAAAACTCCTCTCTAAAAGAGAGAAAGGTGAATGAAGGACTAAAAAAGCTTCCAAATCAATGTGAAGGAGTAAGAAGCCTCCAACCAAAACAATGCCCCAAAAAATAGGAATAAGTAGAACATTGCTCAAGCATGAAGAAGTTGTAGACAAATATTGAAAGATGATTTCTACAATTTTGATATGGAGAACATCCTTTAAAAATAGATGATGATCAAGATCAAGAAGACAATAATCTACTTGATTTCCCACAATGAAACTACTCAAATCAAATGGAAAACAAAGGAAATACATTTGGAACTCAAAGATACAAATGGAACAAGTGCCAATAGTTTGAAGAAAATTGATCAAATGAAAATGGAAGGTTGCCTCCAGAGATAGGAATGCAAGAGTGTCCATATGGTAAATGCTCCATCTCATTGAAATGCATGGGTAACTTTTCATTGATGTGTGTTGCATCTGACTAGTACATAGGAATAAGAACTAGATAGATAGATCACTCCAAAAATGAAACCAAAGAAGCATTAGCACCACAGTAGAAATCCCTCATAATATGGAATGAGAGAGCCAATATAGGTACACTAAAACTATGTGAAACCAAGAAGTACATGTATGAGATCAAAGAACATCTAAACATACAACTAAAAGAGTACCTAGAAATAAAAGGGTATACAAACCAAGGCGCACACACATGAAGGTAGACAAGGTTGTGATTTAAAATATGAGGCTCACACAACAAACCCCCCATGGAACTTTATATCATAGTGCAAGTATATAATGCACAACAAGATATGAAAAATCCCCAAAAAGTATACACCAAAATAGAACTTTATCTTAGTGCATTTACAAAATAGAAATTGCATGCAAAAGATGTCTATAATTCCCAAATAGGAAAATATATTAGAAACACATAAAACAGCCAAAAATGAGTCATCCCACATAAATGAAAAGTTTCTAGGAGCTAAGATGTCCAAGTAATTCACTAGAATGTGAAAACACAAAAAATTAAATAAAATTTACTTTGAGAGAAATCTAGAAAAATTACATGAATGGATGTGAAGAGGTTTGAAAGACCATCCCAACACTAATAGAATCATGAAAATTGGAGAAACAAATCAAAAGTATGAGCTCGACATTGAAAAAAATACCTCTAACTTCAACAAGTTGTAGAATCCACCATAAGCAAAAAATGAGAAAAAACCAACACCATTGGATAGTGCTCAAAACTAAATTTTCATCGATATCTCATTCGCCAAATTTCAATATCATACACCCAAGTTATGGCCAAAAAAAAAAAAAAACATAGGATCAAACAACAAATAAAGACACCTTCCACTCAAGAGATTTGCAAACAAAGAATTTCTAGATCCTCAACAAGAAAAAGATATAGAATATCCAAGTTATAAAAAGGTTATCTAGATTATCAAAGGTAGGATAATACAATGAGGGTTAAGTGCTATATAGGAACAACCCTAAATTATAAAGGGACTAGATCATCACAAGTGTTGGCATATAATAAAATGATCTAATAATAGCTCACTTTGTTGGAATTATAGAGCCTTGCAACATGAGCATGAAGTATGGATGGTTTATGTTGGTTGTTCCTATGTTGTCATTGATGTCAACATGGTGATAACTATATGGGAAGTCTACTTGGTTTACTAGAAGTTGTTCTCTATCAGTAATGTTATTTTTTGATGAGCCAATGTGTTGGTATTTGAGTCTGAAATTCACCACAAGATCTAATATGACTCTAATCTCTTAATCATGTTATCATGACTCATTTAGACAACTATATCCTAGATCTTGAGATGTTTTGGGTTGTGAGCAGAAAGTTATCTCTAACAGAGTTCAACTTTGTATCTTACTATTGTTCCTTGCATGGTATATATGTGTGGGAGACTCCACATTTTCTTAAGGTGAACATTCTTATGTTGTGGTTTTGTTGGTAGTCTCTATGATGGTAGTATGATGAGAAATTAATGTGTTCTCATATCTAGAAGGTGTTTTCTTTGAGGATTGGTTGTTGGTTTGAGATTTTGTGAAATATGTTCTAGTCTTGGCCGACCTAATGAATGCAATAAATTATGGAGACTAGTTATGCTTTATGGATGTTAGCCGACTTGGTATAATGCACTACATGGATAAAATGTTTAAATCATATATGGTGCCGACAAAGAGAGTTTGATTATTTTGTTTTCATCTAATTAGGCTTACCTAATTAATGAATATGATATACTTGTATATATATAATATGTTTTGAAGAGTAGAAGTGAGACAGTGAGAAGTGGGTGTGCGAGTGTGGAAGAAAGGTAAAAGAAGATCCAAGCCTAAATATTTTATCAATTGAGGATCAGTGAAAATTAGTTGAACGTTTGTTGTGTGAGGCAATACTTCATATTCTGAGCTTTATTGGAACTGAACCCTACACATTGAAGGTGTATTATATCAGTTCAATATTTTGGCAATGAGCCACAATCTTTGTATATTGGCCGTTAGCCATCTTTTGTACTCAAGAAGTGAGCCTTTTTAAGGACAATGAGTCCTAGCAATGAGCCTTGTAATATTTTGTATCTAGATAAATATATTGTGATTTAACCCTCACCATGGTTTTTCCCTTTTTGGGTTTTCCACGTAAAAATATTGGTGTTCATATGTATGGTTGCAATTATTTGTTTCTATGTTCTCTTTTGTTGATTCAATCAGAATTGTGATAATAGTTAGACGGATTTTATTGTGGTTTTATGGAATAGTGATTCACCCCCCCTTAGTATTTCAGATGTTCAACAATTGGTATCAGAGCTTGGTTCCTTGGAAGAAGCCTAACAGCTTGAGGAAGGTCCTGGAATTTGAGCATAAGAATTTTTTTCCTCAAAAAGTGATCTCTACTAGATATTCAGAGGAAATAGAAGATTTGAAGAACAAGTTGATTAAATAAAATGAGTATATTGAAAAACTACAAAGTAAAAGAATTGAAGCATGTGATCTATTGGTTAAGGTAGAAGAAATTGTCTCCATCCTACTATAACAATTGGATGAAAAGAAAGGAACTGAGGAATGTCAGGAAATTGAAATTGAAAGGAAGATGGATGAATGCACAAAGGTTGAGGAAGAAGCAAAAATCTTGAGATTTGATATGAAAAAAGTGAAGAATTTTTGAAGACATATTTAGGGTAAGCTCAAAAATGCTTGATGAGTTGATTACTTCTCAGAGACCGGCAATGGATAAAAGTGGTTTAGGATTTGAAGAAGGTCAAATTTCTAAAGTGAAGCAATCTACTGGTAAGAAGACTCAATGCAAAGATGGACGAATCAAGGATCTAAGAAGCAACTTCGAAAGAACTCTCGTCAAACAACTTGATGCTAAAAGGTATTTATCTTTCAATGGTGTTTGTTATTCCTGCAAAAAATTTGGTCATAAGGGAAAGGAATGCAAAAGTAAAATGAATAATTATTTATCATTCTCCGGAAAATGTCTTAAGTGCAAGAAGGTTGGATATAAAGCTAGTCTATGTAAAAATAAGTTGAATAAAAGAAAGAATGGAAGGAAGAATGCTATTTTTTGTAAGTGCAGCAATCTAGAACGTCTTGTTAATAACTGCAAAAGAAGGAAAAATATTATCTAGTGAAGAACCATGAACAAATCATTGATCTGGAAGAAGCAAGAAAAGAGATGAAAAGGATTTGGAGAAAGGAAGAGGAATTCAAGTGAGTTGAATTGGAATCATCAGTCTTATCTGTGCTGACCTCTGGTGCAAATACTCCCATCAATTTTTGAGTCAAGCAATGGCTAAGGGGGAGCAATTATCAGAAAATTTAAAAAACCCCCTCATCGATACTTATGTCACATCATGACAAGAGTATATTTAATGTGGTAATGAATTTAAGGGATTTTCTCAGTCACATGTGTGAAGAATGAAGTTTGTGAAATTTGAAAGAATGGAGGTGCACACAATTTTCAAGGTAATCTACTTGCAATTTGAAGCATTTATTGCAAAATCATTTGGAACAAAAGAAATAAATTCAAATAATTCAAGAAGCATATGTATTTTCGGAGAAGCGTGCAAAGTAAGTTTAGAGAGAAATTCAGAGTTTCAGGGTTTGAAGAAGAGATCAAGTGAATTCAAAGTGAGCTCTAGTAGCAAGATATCTATACATTTCTTGTTGGAATCTACAGAGGTATTCCTGCTTGCACAATCTTTCATTTTTATTTGCTATGGACAATTCAAAGGTTGTGAATATTGCAGATAGAGTGCAAGTTAATCTGGGAAGACATTTGAAGAATGTGTTGGAAGAGTCTATTGGTGCATTCTCTCGCATCCCTCTGAGAGTGTTTCCCACAAAGGATATATATGCATTTTTTATAGTAAGATAGAAGAAATTTCATAAAGAAGAGGTATGGATTATGACTTATGTGAATTACTTAGAATATATCTTTTGAAGAATTTAAAGGAAATCAAGAAGAGTAATAAGAATACATTTCAGTATGGAAATTTGGCTTTCTATTTACTCTTTTAATTTTTGAGGCAATTAGCAGTAATAGGAAGGATAGAATGGTCAAATACAGAGCCTATTTCCCATCAAATCAAGAATGTCATGATAAATCTTGGTAGTTAGGATGCACAAGAGACTGCCCTTGCTGCATTCTTTGGAGCATTTCAAATGGGGATGTGCAAAAGGTCTAGGATTCCAGTAAGTGTTGTTGAAAGGTACTCCAAAAGCATCAATTTTCTTGTGTCTACATATTTTTGTCACATGGAAGCAGTTGAATCAAGGTCGGTATGGATATCTGAGTTAGATTATGAAGTATCAAAGGCTGAAATTGATTATTATGAAAAAACTATATTGGAAATCCCTAAGAATCTCAATGTAGAAGGTACCTCCAGTAGCGCAACCGAAATAGGGAAGAAAAGGAAGAGTGTTGTTAACAAGAAGTTGCAAAAGGAAGTGAGCTTGAGAGAACTCAACATGAGCATGAAAGAATAAACATTAAAGGAGCTTTGGAAGAATTGTAAAAGGTTATTCCCGATGCTAATTTTGATTCATTTGTTTTTTTTGTGGAGAATCTCATAAACATGATTGATTCTTTGAAGGTCTACATCTTTAGACTTGAAGTGCATGGTGGAATCAGGTCTAATGAAGGAAATTTGGAAAATATCAAAGAAAAATGTGCAAATGCACATAGTCGAGTGATGAAGGAATTAGAGAGTGTACAAGTTTGTGAAGAAGAGGCACAGGAACTACTTTATTTTTTCATAGATTGGTCTAGTAGTACAATGAACATAAGAAATGAGATAAGGATGAGTGAGACCTGGATGAGCACTCAAGTAGATACATACAGATTGGAAAAATATAGAGATAATCAGAGGTGGTCCTGCATTGTGCAACTTCAGGATAAATCATTTTCTCTATAGGATCAAAGAACAGATGTTATTAAGAAGTTTGTGGCACTTAGAGACATGATTAAACTCAGGCATATTCATGTTTCTAGTGCTCTTGACAATATTGGTGAATTATCAAAAATTAATCTTTGTCCCAATACTTCAGCAGATGGTATAGAGTCCTTAACTAAGCTTGAGCTATTACACAAGACTCTTATAAGTGAAAAAGGTTCATGGGAAGAAGGAAAAGCATCATGGAATGTCATCTGGGCGAGTCTCAAAGGTTCTTCCTCTTCAGGTTAATTCAATTTTGTGTTCATATATTTTTGGTTATATTTTGATGCATATATAGATATACCAGACCCCATCCTTTACCATTGATGTCAAAGGGGGAGAGATAGAGGTTGACAGAAGTAAAACATTTTTGTAAATAATAGATTTGATAGGGGGAGTATTCAGTTGTTGCATATTGAAAACTGTTTTTGACATGCATGTTGTCATCAATACCAAAGGGGGAGATTGTTGGGATTATGGATCCTTGCAACATGAGCATGAAGTATGGATGGTTTGTGCTGGTTGTTCTTATGTTTTCATCGATTTCAACATGGTGATAACTATATGGGAAGTCTACTTGGTTTACCGGAAGCTATTCTCTACCGGTAATATTCTTTTATGATGAGCCAATGCATTGGTATTTGAGTCCGGAATTCACCACAACATATGATATGACTCTAATCTCTTAACCATGTTATCATGACTCATTCAGATAGCTATATCCTAGATCTTGAGATGTTTTGATTTGTGAGCAGAAATTTATCTCTTCAATAGAGTTCAACTCTCTGTATCTTACTATTGTTCCTTGCTTGGTATATTTGTGTGGGAGACTCCACATTTTCTTAAGGTGAACATTCTTAAGCTGTGGTTTTTTTGGTAGTCTCTATGATGGTAGTATGATAAGAAATTAATGTGTTCTCAGATCTAGAAGGTGTTTTCTTTGAGGATTGGTTTTTGGTTTGAGATTTTGTGAAATATGTTCTAGTCTTGGCTGACCTAACGAATGCAATACATTATGGAGACTAGTTATGCTTTATGGGTGTTAGTTGACTTGGTATAATGCACTACATGGATAAAATGTTTAAATCATATATGGTGCCAACAAAGAGAGTTTGATTATTTTTTTCATCTAACTAGGCTGACCTAATTGATGAGTAAGATATACTTGTATACATAAGATGTTTTGAAGAGTAGAAGTGAGATACTGAGAAGTGGGTGTGTGAGTGTGGAAGAAAGGTGAAAGAAGATCCGAGCCTAAATGCTTTATCAATTGAGGATCAATGCAGATTAGTTGATTGATTGTTGTGTGAGGCAGTACTTCATATTCTGAGCTCTATTGGAACTAAACCCTGCACATTGAAGGTGTATTCTATCAGTTCAATCTCTTGGAAGTGAGCCACAATCTTTGTATCTTGGCAGTTAGCCATCTTTTGTATTCAGGCAGTGAGCCTTTTGAGGATAGTGAGTCTTTGCAATGAGCCATGTAATATTTTGTATATGGATATAATATATTGTGAGTTAACCCTCATCGTGGTTTTTCCTTTTTGGGTTTTCCACATAAAAATCATGGTGTTCATATGTATGGTTGCATTGCTTTGTTTCTATGTTCTCTTTAGTTGATTCAGTCAAAATTGTGATAAAGGTTAAATGGATTTTATTATGGTTTTATGGAATATTGATTCACCCCCCCCCCTCTCAGTATTCTGGATGTTCAACACACTTTAGATAACATAAAAAAACAATTAGTTAAGTGAATAAAGCACTCTTAAGTTTATCTTAAGTGCATGAAATTAATTAGACAAATAATCAATTAAAGATTAAGTGATTATTAGCTAATGAATGATTACTCTAATACCCCCCTTAAGATGAACCTAGGTAGTAGCTAAAAACCCTAAAAAGAGAATGCATGATGGGTCCCAGAAAATAAGGCCTAATAAGATACCTATGTACAAACAATCTAATCTCTCACAACTAGAGAAAAGGAGAAAAACACATGAGAAAAAATCCTCTCCAAAAGAGAGAAAGGTGAATGAAGGACTGAAAAAACCTCCAAATCAATGTGAAGGACTAAGAAGCCTCCAACCAAAACAATGTCCCAAAAAAGGTGAAGACGTAGAACATCGCTCAAGCACGAAGAAGATGTAGACAACGATCGAAAGATGACTGATATAATTGTTAAATGAAGAACCTCCTCTAAAAATAGATGATGATCAAGATCAAGAAGACAATAATCTACATGATTTCCCACAACGACACTACTTGAATCAAATGGAAAACAAAGGCAATACATTTGGAACTCAAAGATACAAATGGCATAGGTACCAATAGTCTGAAGAAAGCTTATCAAATGAAAATGGGAGGTTGCCTCCATAAATAGGAATGCAAGAGTTTCCATATGGTAAATTCTCCATCTCACCAAAATGCATGGGTAACTAGCTACTAATGTATATTGTATCTAACTAGTACATAGGAACAAGAACTAGATACATAGATAACTCAAAAAAAAAAACCAAGGAAGCATTAGCACCAACAATAGAAACCCCCCATAATGCAAAAAGGAATAGGAAAGGTAAGTACACTGAAACTATGTGAAACCAAGCGCATGTAAGACAACAAAGAACATCTAAATGTACAACTGAAAGAGTACCTGCAAATAAAATGGTGTGCAAACCAAAGCACACACATGAAGGTAGACAAGGTTGTGATTGCAAATACGAGGCTCACAGAACAAACCCCCCATGGAACTTTATATCATAGTGTGAGTGCATAAGACACAACAGGATATGCAAAATCCCTAAAAAATATACACCAAAATGACACTTTATCTCAGTGCATCTATAAAAGAGAAAGTAAATGTAAAAGATATTTTTCAATGTCCAAATAGGATAGAATACTATAAATACATGTAAAACATCCAAAAATGAGTCATCCCATGTAAACTAAAATTTTCCAAGAGCTAAGACGTCCAAATAATTCACTAGAATGTGAAAACACAAAAAAATATTTCAATAAAATGTACCTAGAGATAATTATGGAAAAATTGCATGGATGCTTGTAAAGAGCTCTGCAAAACCATCCCAATGTCGCTAGAATCACAAAAATTGGAGAAACAAGTCAAAATTTATGTGCTCGCAAGTGAAAATAGTACCACTAAATTCAACATTTTGTAGAACCAATCGTAAAATATGAGAAAAAAAATAGCACCATTGGATAGTACTTAGAACTAGCATTCTAACGATATCTCGTTTTCCCAATTTTAACACCATATGCAAAAGTTATGGCTGATTTACGAAAATAGGTCAAAAAAGGGAAAAAAACCTTGACTGGTGGCTAGTGGGTGGCAACCTAGTGATGACCTATCAATGACTGGGTGGCACCTGAAAATGATGCCATCTTGCTAGAAAACTATGCAAGTTGTCGGAAAAGGCAGTTTCACGTGAAAATTGCCCAGTTCACTGGAAAAGCCAGAAAATGGTTGGAAAATTGTCCAGAAAACTAGAAAATTATGTAGAATGCTTGAAAAATTGCACATAATAGCATGCAACTATGTAGAATATTGATATATATAGTTGTACAAATTTTTATGCCTTGAAAAATGTGCAACCAAAAAATCACCTAATTTTTTTGCTCAAATTTTGGCAAAAAAAAAAGTTGATCTTTAGGTTTTTGGTTGCTCTTAATGCAATGGCATGGTCCATTTGGCCCCAAAATGCACCACAAATTCACCCACCTCCAAAATTTGTAAAAAAATTAATAGAGATTTTAGATTTGAAGCCTATAACCCTAGTTGAAGAAAACTCTCAATAATCGAGAAGGGGTTCCCTGAATCTACACTCTGATACCATGTTCGAAGTGTGAATAAACATAAGGTGTGGTATCAAACAATGAACAAAAATAAATCTTCCACGCAAGAGATCTATAAAATAAATATTTTTTATTCCTTAACAAGGAAATACTTACATAATATCCAGATTATCAAAGGTTATGATAATACAATGAGGGTTGAGTCGTATATAGGAGCAACCCTAAATGATAAAGGGATTAGATCATGACAAGTGTCAACATCACATGCAATGAGACAGAATGATCTAATAAAATCTCACTTTAGTTAACATAAAAAAATAATTAGTTAACTAAATAAAGCACTCTTAAATTTAGCTTAAGTGCATGAAATGAATTAGACTAATAATCAATTAAATATTAATTAATTATTAGCTAATGTGTGATTACTCTAACAGTTTGTAGGAGGTTTTAGTTATTGGGGTTACTAAGTACCATCATTCTAGCCTATATAGAGTATTTTTTTGGTAGAAATTTCAAATGACATATGACTATAGAAACCACTTATAGCCCACATACAATATAATCCATAAAATTTTCTAAAAGGTACATTTGGTGGCATCATGGTAAGATCCATCGAAACACAAGGTGATTATAATTTCATGCATAAGTAACTTTTATTTGGATTACTTTCAAAAAGAGGATACCAACATATCAAAGAGTTGTAAATTGATTTTAAGCAATAAATTATCACTTACTATTTTTCAAATATTGAGTTGAGAACTAGCTACCATTGTATTTATGCTTGTTAGAACACAATAATATACTAAGAGGGGGGTGAATCAGTATATTCCATAATTTTATCCAATTCAACTCTGTCAAACACAACTTCTTAATTGCCTTAAATAGATACAATACCAAATATAATTCAAAGGCACAAACACACAACCATAACACTAGATATACATGGAAAACCTTAGATGGGAAAAAACATGGTGAGAAAGTTGCTTGGAGCTACTATCCAAATCCAGTCTCACAAATGATAACGAGATCTACAACAAGTTTTATGGCTTCAACCAAAGGAATTTTACAACTCCCTACAAATTCTAACACTTACAAAAAGAGGATACAACCTCAGCATATAACACTTAATGAATCTAGGTGATCAACCACCACCATAATACTTCTACTCAACCACCTATATTCCCTTCATCTCACTACCTTCAACACTCACTCATATACTTCTACATTTGGATCACTACCTTCAACGCTCATTCATACGCTTCTTCCTTTGGCTCACTATCTTCAACACTTCACTCACTACTTTCAGCACTTACTCACTCACTTCTTTGCGCATTCACACACATTCTTCTACCTTCAACACATTGCTTTTGGCATAATGCATTAATCACACATCGAACACATAATACTCTACACTTACATCTTGATCACACACTTGATCTTCCATTTATATCCTCTGTGAGCTACAAAAAGTTAATCTTTGTCGTCCAAAATGAAACATATGTAATGAAACGTGCAATTTCCATAAGAAAGTTAGCTTCAAAACATATGTGAGAAGAGGGAATTGAATGTAGTCCAAGCCAAGAGATAAGTAGGACCTATTTTACCTTTGCACATAATCCCATGTTGGCGCACATAATAAAAACTTGGTGCAAGAAACTCAATATACCAAGTCGGGCCAACAAACACTTAACCCTCCAAATATTAACTCCAGACCATAATCAGTACCGAAGAGACCAAATAACATCATGAGGATCACATTACAAGCATTAAATGATATTAAAAAAAAATCCATTTCCTCCTTCTACAACTTCACTCAACATTGAGCTAGTGCAAGCAAATAGACATTGAACCCAACATCACTTGCAAACCCAAAAAACATAGTCTTGAGATGAAATATTGAAAACTTGACTTGTGATACATCTCAGCACTTAAAACTTGAAATGAAAAAATAAATAGAAAATTTGAACAAATCCTCCAAGCTACAAGATCACGACATCAACTACAAAGAAGTGTGGAGCATTTCTCCAATCCTTCTTGACTGCAATAGCACAGTCTTCACTCTTCTAGCTCTAGAAACAATTTTGGTAACTTATATGTTCTGCAAGCAAGAACATGCATACTTCACAATTTCCTCTAACTAACTTCTAAACCACAAGGCCAAATCTTCAAATGTAAAGGAATGTCAAGCATTCTCCAAATATTTTTAGTACAACCTCCTAAGCCACTGACTACATGAAAATATTTAATGCTTTCTTTCACACCTTATACAATTCTTTACATCAAAAAATAGAGAATATAATCATTCTTAATATTATAGACCATAATTATAGAATTCTTCTTCAACATGATGAAACTACAACTTCACAACACTTCTAATCATCACACAAATTGTATCACATACAACCTTCCACAATACCACTCAACAACACCTACAACAATCTCCATTCTATTGACATCAATGAAAACACCTGCAATAGCCTGTAACAATCTCCCCCTTTGGCATTGATGGCAGTAGTAACCTTATATACACTTTCTCCCCTTTTGACACCAAGGGAAAAGGGCATTGGTCTTCCTTTGTGACTACAACAACATACAGGATTCCCCTATCTACACAAACCATAACATCCTTCTACTCGCTCCCCATGAGAGGTAGCCCTCATCAATCCAGGGGAAAAATGTGTCTTGAATTGCTCCCTTAGACAGATGCAACAACTATGCATCTAGTTATAAGGAGGGGAAACAACCCTTAAATTTTGTCTAAGATATTCAAAGGTGTCATTTGAAATTTCCTTTGTAAAGATGGCTGCAACCTATTCCTTTATGAGCATATACTCTAATCTTACTCCTTGATCTACAACTTTTTCTCTTAAGAAGTGATACTTGATAGATATATGCTTGGTTCTATAATGCATCACTGAATTCTTTGAAATATTGATGGCACTTGTATTATCACACAAAATAAGAATGGGATCATCATACATCACCTTAATTCCCTTCAATGTTTGATTCATTCACAACACTTGGGTGCAGCAGGATGTTGCAACTATATACTCTTCTTTTGTTGTTGATAAGAACACTGAGTCCTACTTCTTACTAAACCAAGAGAGCATTTAGTCTCCCAAAAATAAAGCTACACCACTAGTGCTTCTTTTTTCATCAACACTGCTTGAATCTATCCTTCATCCTTGCTAGCATCAACAAAATTCTTAGTTTCTATTCTTGAGAGTAAACAGAAGTTTATTTGCTCATTTGTTCTTGCAAATATTCTTCTGGTCTACACACCTTCATTCTTGTCTTCAAAAATCTAATATTTTGAGTGATTATTTTGAACATACTTGGTAGGAGGCTTGGAGAATTTCTCCTTTGCTTCTTCCTTTTCTACAATTTCTTCTTCTTCCTCCTTTGAGTAGGAAAGTTCATCTGACCAAAAATATTCTTGATCATATGTGTCTTGATGTGATTTTCATCAACACTAACATTTGTACTCTCAAATACCTTCCCTGCCCTTTTATTATAACACTTGTAAGCTTTGCTCCTAGTTGAGTATCCAAGAAATACTCCATCATATCTTAGGTCAAACTTCCCCAATCCTTCTTCATCTCTTTTGATATAACTTTTACTTCCAAAAATTATGAAATACTTGATAGTTTATGGTCTTCCATATCAAAGATCATAAGGAACTTTGGTGCTATCCACCCTTAGCTAACCTTTGTTAAGAATATAGATACAAGTATGGACTACTTCTTTCCAATATACATCAGGAAGCTTGGCTTCATTCAACATAGTTCTTGTCATTTCCTAAATAGTTCTATTATTTCTTTCCACTACATTTTTTTGAGGAGTTATAACAACAAAAAATGCCTTTTATTCCATAGTCTTCACAAATTTCCTCAAATTCATTTGATGCAAACTCACCACCTCTTTCAAATCTTAGACACTTGATTCTAACATTCATTTTATTTTCAACCATTGACTTGAACATCTTAAACCTATTGAAAGCTTATGATTTTTATTTTAAGAATGTAACACATGCCATGCTAGAGAAATCATCAATGAGAAACATGCAATACATTTCACCTTGAAGACTCTTTTTCCTAGTAGTTCTACATAAATCATTATGGTTCAATTCCAATGGTCTGGTACAAGAATACTCATCGGTCTTGAATCTTATCTTTGTATGCTTCCCAATCTAGCATTCTTTACATGTGGTACTTGTAGGCTTGACAATATTTGGCATATCTCTTACTACTTGCATGAAGTTCATCTTCACAAGGTTATCAAAGTTGATGTGTCCCATCCTCTTGTGCCACAACCATCACTTACTTGTTTTTCATAGAAGATAGCTTCTTTCATTGACACCTTTTAGATTATATAAGTTGTTTTTAGTCCTAGATCCTTTTACAACCAATCTACTAGATTTTACTCTCCTAATTTCACATCCTTGATCATGAAATAAAAGATTGTATCATTTTCTACACATCTAACTTACACTGAGAAGATAATTCTTGAGACCTTCGACATAGTAACATCTTCTATCTTTAATTTTTCATCAATAGTTATGGTGCCTTTTCCACAAATTTTTGGAGATGAATTGTCTCCAAACTTGACTAATCTGCCATTCAATTTAACAAGATTGTTGGATTTTCTTTTGTCACATGTCATGTGACTTGAACATCCATTGTCTATCACCTAGAGATTTTTTTTTCCTTGAGCATCAAATTTTGTTTGGACAACCATTGAATTTTCAACCTCATTGTTTGTTTCCTTAACTTGCTCAGCAACATCTGCCTTTTGAATTTTTTATTTTGTTAAATCACTTCTACAATATTTTGCTATATTTCCAACATTGTTGTATATTTGACATGTCACATTGACATCCACTAGAGTAATAGGATAATTTTTACATATAAAATTTCTTCTATTTATTTCAAAGATGCAGTCTATAGCCTTATGACCATACTTGCTATGGATGAAACAATAACCACAAAATGCATGATTGAACCTATTTTTGGAGACGCTTCTTGCATGTTGAGATCTCCCTTGAGGTCTAATATTAGATTTTGAATTTCCATACATTGCTTTCTCCAACTCCTTTTTGAGTAAAAGGATTTCTTTCTCAAGCTTTGTGCATTATTTTATCTTGGCTTCAATCAAAACCCTTTGTCCTTTTTTATCTTTCCTTACACATTCTAGGTTTTCAATAGTAGAAATAAGTTCACCTTCAAAATCAAATTCACCTTCTTCTTCATCCTTAGTCTTGCTTGAATTTTCAGAGATCACAGTGGCCATGAATGGTGATTCTTCCCCATCATCATCTAATGAGTGGTGATTTGCTTCTTTTGAGGAGAGATAATATTCTTTGGAAAGAAGATTCCTCCTAAAATTATTTTTTAAAACCCTTTCTGCTACTTTCATTTTCTTCAAAAGGACATTTAGAAGCATAATGACCAATTTTCCCACAATTAAAACATTTGAAGGGTAATTTACCTTTATACTTGCTTGATCCCTTTTTCATCTTTCTCACAAAGTTTGCTTCTTGTTCCTCATATTCATTATGTGAACTAGATACTCCTTATTTATTTACAACTTTAAAATTAGCTTCTATTTTGTGAGTGCATTGAACCTCATTTCTCATCTCATAAGCAGTGAGGGACCCAAATAGCTCTTACATGGTAATCTTTGTTAGATATTTGGCTTCTTCAATTTCAAAGACCTTTGAATCAAACCGATGGGGGAGAGTTCTCGGAACTTTCTTCACAACTACTGAAAAAATTGTATCTTCACCAAATCCTATGATCCCATTGATTGCTTTATCTACCTAGAGAAAATATTTAGCTATGTTTTCTTCTTCTTTCATCTTCAAGTTCTCAAACAATGTTCTATAAGATTGCATTTTTTCTTACTTCACACTTTCATTCCCCTCATATAGATTTTGAGCTTATCCCATATAGATCCTTGGTTGTCTTGCATTGCACCACTTTCAAAAATTTAGAATTTGTTAGACCACTCAAGATGTAATTCTTTTCTTTAGTATTGTTTGCATGAGCCTTCTTTGCATTAGAATTAGTAATAGGATGAGCAGGTTTAGTACAATCATCCTTTGCAACTCTCCAAACATCATACTCTAGAAAATTAAGGTAGGCTTTCATCATCACACTCCAAAAGGCATAGTTGCTTCCATAAAATAGTGTTGCTTTAAAGGAGGACTCTTTCTAAGCCATGTACTATAAACCAATATTTACCTTCAGCTGTTAAGTTACACCAAAAAACTTAGATCTAATACCAATTGTTAGAACACAAATGGGGAGTGAATCAGAATATTCCACAATTTTATCCAATTCAACTCTATCAAACACAACTTCTTAACTTCCTTAAACAAATACAATACCAAATGCAATTAAAAGGCACAAGCACACAACCATAACACCAGATATGTTGGAAACATAAGCATGATGGTACATGGATGGTGTATGGTGTTTTCATTGATGTCAACCCATTTTATAAATGTAAAAGTGTTGGTCCAAAGAAGACCAAATGATGTGGATAATTGGCTCTCATAATGTAATTTTAGTGTTATAGTGAACCAGTTTTTTGGTCTGCATTGCTTCGGTATGCAATATATTTTCATGTGGTTTTGAGGTGTTAATTATGTGTATTGAAGGTGTTCATATCTAAAGTTTCAAGGTTGTATGTCTTCCACAATTGAAGATAATGTTGATAGAGTATTGGGCTTTGTAATGGAATGTTATTGGTACAAAGTGCATATTGGAATGCTCTGCATTCCACCATAGATGAATATTATGCTATTTGGTTTTTAGGAAGTGTTTACAGATGTCAAAAGTATGTTTTCTACAAGTGGCAAGTGATTCGGTAGTCCACGTGTCAATTTTTGAATGAACAGTTGGCTCATTCAATTATTGCTTCACCAATTTTTCTATGCGGTGTCAACCTAAGGATTTTGGGGTCATGTGGAGTTTAAATATGTAAGGAGTTGACTTATGGGAGTAATTATAGGTCATGATGGGCTATTTTGGTGTTGTGCACATTTTGGTTCTCTCCACAAGGCTTGTGTGTTAAAGTTTTAAGCTGACAGGTTATGCAGTACATGGTTCATGCAATTAGGCCAACCTAATTGATTTTTTGGTTGGGTACGCTATATATACAAGTTTAATTCATTTTTTGAAGGATGAGATGAGTGAGAGTAGAGTGTGTGTGTGGAATTTGGTGTAATGTGAAGTTTGAAAGGTGTAGTTATAAAGTATCAAGTGTGTTAAGTTAGTTTATAGAGATTAATTGGAACTATATCTTCGGCATGTTGCAAATGCATTATTAGTAGTTCACTTTGGTAGTGAGCTGCCCTTTCCTCTATCTTTTTCTATTCTAGGTAGTGAGCCACTGGAATAATGAGCCATTCTTTCTTTTTGGATAGTGAGTCCTTGGATAGTGATTCCACCATTCTGTAATCTCCATTGTAACTGGTTATAATATATTGTGAGCTAATCCTCACCATGCTTTTTTCCTTTCTAGGTTTTTCCATGTAAATTTGGTGTTCTTGTGTTCTTTGATGTGATGCATGTTTTATATGTTCCTTTCCATTATAGAAATATTAATGTGATACTTTGAATGGATGTTTAAATTTATGAATTCAATGAATTTCAGTGAATACTAATTCACCCCTCTCTCATTATTTTGAGTGTTCAACAAGATATACATGGAAAACCCTAAAAGGGAAAAACCATAGTGAGAAAGCTACTTGGAGCTACTATCCAAATCCAGCCTCAAAAATGAAAAATAGGATTTAAAACAAGTTTTATGGCTTCAACCAAAGGAATTTTACAACTCCCTGCAAATTACAACACTAAAAAAAGAGGCTACAACCTCATCATACAACACTTGATGAATTTAGGTGATCAACCACCACCATAATACTTCTACTCAACAACCTATGTTTCCTTAGATTCACTACCTTCAACACTCATATACTTATACCTTTAGCTCACTACCTTTAGCACTCACTCATACACTTTTCTCTTTGGCTCACTACCTTCAGCACTTCACTCACTCACTTCTTCCTTTAGCTCATTACCTTTGACACTTACTCATTCACTTATTCACACATTCACACTCATTCTTCTTCCTTCAATGCACTGCTTTCAGCATATTACATTAATAACACATCAAACACACAATAATCTAGAATTAAATCTTGATAATGCACTTGATCTTCCATGTATATCCTTCACAAGCTACAAAAAATTTCTCCTTATCAACCAAAATGAAACATATGTCATGAAACATGCAACAGCCATAAGAAAGTCAACTTTAAAACATCTACAAGAAGAGGGAATTGAATATCGTCCAACCTAGGAGATAAGAAGAACATATTTTACCTTTGTATATAATCCCATGCTAGCACACAAAACAAAAAATTGGCAGAGGAAACTCAATATACCAAGTCATCCCAACAAACATTTAACCCTCCAAATATTAACTCCAAACTATAAGAAGTACTATAGAGACTAGATAAAATCATGTGGATCACATTATAAGCATTAAATGATATTCAAAAACATTTACATGCACTCCTACAACTTCACACAACATTAAGTTGGTACAAGCAAATAGACATTGAACCTAGCATCACAAGTGCAAACCCAAAAAACATCGTCTTGAGATGGAACATTGAAAACCTGACTTGTGGTACACCTCAACACCTAAAACATGAAATTAAAAAAAAAAAAAATAGATAATTTGAATAAATCCCCAAAACCGCAATATCACAACATCAACTATAGAGAAATGTGAATCATTTCTCTGATCCTTCTTGATTACAACATCACAATCTTCACTCTGCTAGCTCTGGAAACATTTGTGGTAACTTTTATGTTCTACAAGTAGAAACATACATACTTCACACAAGTGCCTCTGGCTAACTTCCAAACTGCAAGGCCAAATCTTCAAATGTAGAGGAATGCAAAGCATTCTCTGAAGCTTTTTAGTACAACTTCCTTAGCCACTAACTGTATGAAAATACGTATTTTTTTATTTCACACCTTATGCAATTCTTTACATCAAGAAATAAAAAATACAAACATTCTCAACATTATAGACCACAAATATAGTATTCTTCATCAACTTGATGAAACTACAACTTCACAACACTTCTAATCATCACATGCAACCTTCCACAATACCACTTTGTTGACAACACCTACAAAAATCTTCATTATGTTGACATCAATGACAACACTTGCAACAACCTACAACAATGTTTGCAAAAAAATATGTGCACAAGTTATTTTTTAGTGGCTACATGGGTCACATTGAGTATTTGTTCTTATTATTTGATGCACTATTTTTGTATGAGGAGGGGTTCCAAGATGACCTCATTGAGAAACATGCACATGAAAAATATTCCTTATTGAATATTAATGTTGTATTTGAGCTTGCTAATATTTTTATATCAGCAACTTATGGAGGAAGATCCAAATTAATCATACATGATCATAAGGAAAATGATGTGAATATGGTTCAATGTTTGTAAATTATGAGCTAAATTCAAGAAGCCAAAGGATGTCACTTCTTATTTGACTATGGTAATGGTGAAATTTGAAATTAAGGTAAGCAACTTTACATCATTTTAGTTGGATTCAAAAGCGACTTTTAGAGAAAGAATGCGACCATTTAAACTTGGAGTGTATTCCACCATCATAATCTATTTTCCAAATCATATATATGGGAGACTAATAGCATGCACTTGATTAAAGGCCATTTGTGCTCAAAGCATACATGAGGATTCCATACAAGAATTTTTGGAAAGGATTGAAAAGGTAATCAATTCATTCATAAAATTATTATTTTTTATTTCTCACAAGAAATTTCTATAGGACATGATGTTTCAAGAAAGAGAGTTGCCACAATTAGAATGTAAACATGGAAACTTATGACAATTGAATGCATGAAGCTCAAAGATTTAAAAGAGAGCTTCTCTAGGTATGATGATATCTTTTCTATCATATATTCTTTGAAAGGCTTTAGAAATCATCTAGTTTGCATTATATGAGTGGTAGAAATATATTACATTGGACATAAGTCTTTCTTGGTTCAATATGGTTGGAGTGATGAGTCACAAAAATGGGAAATAAGAAATGTGGTTGTTGGTGTATTTTCAAGATGATTTATTCTTGGTAGTTTTCTATCATTCATAGAGGTTGGATATTTTCCACTATGGTGTATTATGCAGACTATATATTTTTAATTGATGTTTTTGATGAAATTGTGAAATGTGACAAGTATGTGCTAGTGGATGGTCTCAGGAAGGACATCATCCTCCATCAAAATAAGTGGTTGCTTGTAGATTTAATCATCAAAGTTTTGTAGTGTGAATGTTACTTCTATGTAGTGCTTATTTTTGTTCCTCTACTATACTCTTACTATTTTAGATAAATCCATGAAGCTGAAATTAACATCTCTCAAGTTGAGGTAAATTTTGAGTCTATTAGTGTGTATTTCAACAATGTGTGTTTTAGCATTACAGAGGTAAAGGTAGTAATTATTTATAGAATGTGTATCTACTGTTATGGGGAATGGATTGATTATTATAACAATCCTTTATTTTGTAAAAAACAAATTTATATCATTATAAGAAGTTTCAAGAATTTATAGCCTATATTGTTTCATGCTAGTGCATATACATAGTTGGTGGAACAAGTTGAAAGAGGGAGGTTATTGATGGAAGAGTATTTTATATATACTACATGCCAATAGGTATCATGGATCAATTGGTTGTATCTTGGAGATCGATACTACAATGTCTCTTAGGACAAGTGCATTGGTATGGTTCCTCTTAAGGTATTGTGTTCTTATTATATACAATTTTTAATTCATTTTATGTGCCTATCGCAAGGATGGGGGCTACATGTTCCCTCATAACCATGAGTGTTCTAGCTCCTAGATTTACCTCTACACAAATTGTGTATGCAAAAATTGTGTATGCAAAAATTGTGTATGCAAAAATTGTGTATGCAAAAATTTGTTATAATCAATGTCCAGGAAGAAACCTCTACACAACAACCATGAAAGAAACTTGGTGAGATGTATCAAGCCAAATCTTTAGTGAATAATATTTTCTTGAGGAAGAAATTATATTCTTTGAGGATGGAAGAGGGTGGAAAAATTGAAAACCACCTGGAAGTATTTAATATATTGGTGGCTCAATTGGTATCAATTGGTGTCAAAATGGATGAGGAAGAGAAATGTCAGATCTTGCTTTTTTGTTTTCCTAATTTGTGGTATTCTCTTGTTATGGTTATTCGGAGTACTTTTATTATCTTGAACATTTAATATGTGGTGGGTTATTTTCTCTATGAAGAGATGAGGAGGAAGATATCCATCAGTGCCAAGGAAACCATAAATGTTCATGGAAGACCTAATGAAAAAGGAAATAAGAATGAGAAGCATGATAAATCCAAATCCAAGGGGAGATCCAAATCTCCTAGAAAGTCCAAAGTTATTTGTTAGAATTGTGGTAAGCTTGAACACTTCCATAAGGAGGGAAAATAAGAAAAGAAGAAGAAGAAGATATTTGATCTTTTGAATCTAAAGCTAAGAAGGAAGGTAGTGATGCATTCATCATAGATTTGGCCACTCATGCAAGTAATGATGTGATGCAAGAGCATCCAGTGGTGTAGGGAAATATTGCATCACCCAAAACAATTGTTTCCTTTATTTTATTTAGTTGTTTTGAGTCCCATGATGGCACTTAGGGGATATAAGATTGTTGATAGGTTGTCATTAGGTCCCATTACTTTATAATATAAAATTCAATTTGTCGACCGGGTAGTGTTCAAGGAAATTTTCAATAGAAGAAGTATGGAGTATCTCCCTCAGGTTTTCTAACTTTTAAGAACAACTTAATATTAATTCTAACTTCAAACTATCTAACTATAAAACTGTATAGCAATTTATTTCTAAGAAAACAGGAAATGTTTGAACTGAAAGCATAATAAACTAATTTAGAAAGCATAATAACTAAATTGAAAAGCATAGAAAGGACTAAACTAATAAGCTCAAAAATTATACAAGCAGAAAAAACTGTAGCAATCCATAAAACATTTTCTTAATAATAAAGATTCTAACAGTTAATAACAGAAACTACGGAAGTGAAAAGCAACAAATACTTCAGAACTTAAATTTCATAACAGTAAATTTAATGATTCTCTATAGAACAGCATCATAATAAAAGAAAACACATCTACTCCCATCGAGTGGCCAGCTCATGGGTTATCACATTCATTCACAGCTCATATTCACAGCTATTTCAAGAACACTTCTATCAAACGTAGTTATCATCCATAACTCATAACTCAGAATTTTTAGATAACAATCTCTTTATTCATAAACTTTGAAAACATTCTGACAGTATATCATTACTTTTTCACTGTACATGTTACTTCTAGAGATTATATCTTTTATAGAGAAACTATAACTACATCCTATATTTTAGATGGTATGGATAACCATTGAAAATATCTAAAACAGATCTACTTGTATGTCTTTTAAAAACCTATTACATAGTATTTAAGAGGCTCAAGTCGAGCCATAAAGTATTTAACTCGAAAGATAACAGAAATAACAACTTTAAGAGCAACTATATCCTCGGTCCATCATCCTAAAGTTTCGGAGCATATTTCCATCATTTATCTTCAGCCTGTTCTAGAGCACGTGTTGGCTAGATGCTTCAATATGCAACTTTGATTGACTGATTATTATCTACAAAAACACTTAAAATAACCCATTAAATCTGTATTGGAAAAATACTTTCAAGAAATCAAAAGAAATAAAGTTTATACAATTTCTCACTAAAAATTAAGCAATTATTTCTCCTAAAATTTAATTAATTGGCAGAGGATAGAGATTTGAATGTATGAACTAGGTCTTATGGCATTATCATGATGAGGTTATTTTTACCTCATCATTTCCTCCCCTTCCTAATTCTTGGCAGGTCCTCCTTTCCCTTGATTATAACTCTTCCCTCTATTCCCATCTTCATATTTTGCACTAATATCATACAAATATTTTGCTGTAACATCAAAGTTTATAGGGGAATTGTGGAAACCTCTATGAAAATAAACTCCCTCTTTCCATTCATTGAATATTTTATCATCTTGATTTGTATTAATGTGAAAAGCAAGGGCTAGATATAGCAATAAAGGAGGTTTGTACCTCATTCCTATCCATTTTTTTCTGAGATCTCCTAAAATTTTGTTCTGCTCTTCTAAAGGACCATCTGATACTAAGAGGAGAGATCACCTCTCTTTTCTTTAGATATATAGGTAATGGAGTGTATCTCTCTTCACATGCATTCCAAGCCCTGCCAACCAATTTCTGCCCCTGTTCTATGAAATGATTATAACAAACTTGAAGGCTATCATCATACCTCCCCTTCATTTTCTCATCCAGCAAAAGAGCTACAAATGTCTTCTTGAAAGCTACTGCTCTACTATTTGGAGATCTCATTTGAAGTCTTATACTTTTCTCTGCTTGAAGATATTCCTTATTATGTTCTTGCCAATGGATTTTATTCCACATAGTAGACAGTAGAGATCTTAATTGTACTTCCCCCACAAAAAGATTAACAAAGAAATCAGTATGCTTCTCTAACAAAAGATCATGAGTAAAGAATTCACAGAGCATATCTTGCTCTTTAGGCTTTGAGTCTGCAAATATTTTAGCAAATTCTTTATCATTAGGTTCATGAGGCTGATCATTGTAAATTCTAAGCAATTTCCATCTAAAACATTGTTCATTCAAAAACATTGAATACAATCTTGTAGGTCTTCTACAGGATAAAATTAATTTAGCTATTTGACATGCATCATGTTTCCCCTTATAAGCTTTATGAAATGCTTCCCTTAATAACACCATTTGCATTTTCAATTTGTTATTCTCTATTTGTGCATTCCTTAGGAAATAGCATCATTCCATCCATTTCATTAATAATGGAGGAATCTGAATTTGGAACCATTCAGTTACCATTGGTTTGGTTTGAACTTCTCTAGATTCCATCATTGGTTTACTTGTGATTTCCAGCAAGTCCTACTCTAATTCTATAATCTTACTAAGAGAAGCATTTAATTCTTCCTTTTGTCTTTTCTTTTCTTCCTCAAAGGCTGAAAACATAAGCATAAAATTTCCTTTTAAATTTTGAATTTCTTTATTTAATCCATCTCTGTGTATCCTATTTTCCTCATTACATTTCTGAATTTGTATTTGCAGCTCACTAATAGATGTATCTTTTCCCTATGTTTCCAACTTTAAATCCTGAATTTCTTGATCCCTTTTATTTATTATAGTTTTATACACCATTATTTCCTCTTGTTGCAATTCCATCTCTTCCTTATTTTTATGCAACTAACTTCTTAACTCTTCTATCTCTAATTTCAATTTTTACAATTCTATTTTCAGTTTCAACTATTTCAACAACTTTATTGATAACTGGAGATAAATTTCCTAACATATTGTCATCAACCTCCATAGGTAGTGGAGATTGTCCCCTCTTTGTTTCCTATTTTTCTTTCTCTACAACTTCTTCTTCAAACACCATGAAAATATACTTCTTCAACAGACAATTATTTTTCTGCGGATTGGTGAATTGACTCAGTTTCCAAGGTTTTCTTTTGCTTTTTAGATTTTGACCTATTGCCTTTACTCTGTACTAGGGTTTCTATAGATCCAGAGGATAATCTTTTGCTCTGCCTTAAAGGAGGAGTATCCTGATAATTTAAAATTGTTGGATCATTTAGAAGAATAGTTCTTATTTTCCTCTTCTTAACAGGATGAGTATCCACATTTGGATTCATTATCTCCACATCTTCTATCTAGGCCAGAGTTTCAAACTCATCATTTCTAAATTTTGGCACTTCCTCACCAAAAATGGTAGGAATTTGGGTTTCAGGAGCCTTAGGGTCTTCGAGGTAAGTTGCTCTGGAAGGTGAAGCAACTTTTTTTGAAGATTCTCCTAGTTCTAACTTCCTTCCTGATGTAGGCTTATCAAAATTCCCCAAAAAAATTTCCCATTTACTTCTAGGTTTCTTACGGAAGTGATATTCACAAATCAATTAAATTAACCCATGATGTTTTAATGGCCCTAAACTAGTTTTATATCTTTCTATTGAAGAATTAATAGAATCATTCAAGAAATGAGGCAAATTAACCCTTAGAGCAGGGTTTTCCTTCCCATGCCGCAAATGTATCAACATGCAGAATGCAGGTCCTACCACAGTAGTGAGTTGACCTTCACAAGTAAAATACCTAATAATCCATGCAACAGCAGTACCCCAGGGTTCTAATATAGAAGCTTGTTGAAACCCCTTATTTTGTCCCCTAGTATTGACAACTATCATGGGTTGAGGGTCCCCTTGTCTAAGAAACAATTCTGATAATTTATGATATGTAGTTTGTGTTGTTTCAGATATTTTAATGCCAGAATTTTCTAACCCTGAAATAGAAGTGATAATTTTTGAACTCACCTTGAAACGTTTCCCATGCAGAATTACCTGACCATTAGAGTAATTTTCCGCAAATGCATTTACCAACTTTTCATTATACCCTTCTAACTTCCTAACAAAATCTAACCAACCCACTTCTTCAAATAGCCGAGAGATGTTACTTAACCCCAACAATTTTTCTGCAGAAGTCAGCTCAGATTTCTTCTTTGTACTGCCCATTTTTACCTTGTCTCTACCACCCTGCTGAAAATTCAATAATTCCAGAGACTTGTGCACTGATATTTTTGAAAATATGATCAGACTGTAATTATTTACTCTACTCTTGCTCAAATCTTACTGTGTAATAATTTCAATTTGCATGAAGGGCCGCAAAAAGAGTAGTGTACTTAACAATTAATCACCAAGTGGCTCAATTTACTAAATTGGGAAAGGAAACTCTTTCCAATCAATTATATTTTATTCAAAAATAACTACTTATTTAAAGCAAAAATTAGTACTTACTTCCATTCCATGATCGCTTGAAGATCTTATACCTCTACTGATTTGACAGGATGATGCAAGGGTATTGGCTGAGGTGACGGTACAGTTATTATGACATGAATGAGGAAGCTCATGGATGACGAAGTCATTAATGAAGGCAAGCTATTATGGCGGCTTTTATTTATAATCGAAAAAGAAGGCATGTGTACCAATGTATGATAATCAAAGCGTCGAGGAAGATTTGAAAAAAAAATTATTGTTTTTTTAAAAAGGAGGTGGCGGAATGAAAAATGAATAAGTTCTAGAGCATGCGTAAAGCATGCATTTGGAACAAAGAAAGTGTTTAAAGTTCTAGAGCATCGCTGAAATATGTAGCCAAAATGATAATCAAATGAAAGTTCTGGAGCATCGTCGAAAGATGCAACCGGAGCAGCAACCAAATGAAAGTTCTGGAGCATCGCCAAAAGATGTAGCCGAAGCAGCAACCAAATGAAAGTTCTGGAGCATCGTCGAAAGATGCAGCCAGAGCAGCAACCAAATGAAATTTCTGGAGCATCGTTGAAAGATGCATCCGGAGCAACAACCAAATGAAAGTTCCGGAGTAGCAACCAAATGAAATTTTCGGAGCATCGTCGAAAGATGCAGCCGGAAAGAAGAAAATGAGACTTCTGGAGCATCGTCAAAACATGCAGCCGGAAAGAAGAAAATGATGAACACCAATTAACTTGAACTTCAGGAGTTTATATCATTCTACAAGAACATCCTTCCAACATGGTAAGCTGAAGAGCAGGTTCCGGAGCATCGGGCGTTTAGCTCGTCAAGTTCTGGAGCACTGGCCAGCTGAATCATCAAGTTCCAAAGCATCTTGGAATGGTGCTCCAGAAGTTGTTATTCCTTTATGAGAGGTCCTACAAAATGAAAACACATGTTAAGTCTGAAATGAAAATTTATGAAAAATGCTTTGAAAACAAATTTGGTACACGTCTTTTTATTACAACTTTTCATCAATTTTTCAACTTTTTATTTATTTTTTTTTTTTTATTTTTTTTTTTAGATAGCATATAAATATTAAATCAAATAGACTTTGCCTTGGCAGAGTCGATGCATTGGATCTCTCCTTGCATTTCTACCAACTTTGTAAATTCTTCTTTATTAACAGGTTTATGGTAGATCCGTAGGCGATGACCATTAACTAAGAGAGTTTGTAAATCACCATCAATGGGTTTAAGCTGAATTGTGCCATTTGAGAAAACTTCAAAAATTTCATATGGGCTGAGCCAATGATTCCTGAGTTTTCCTTTATGGTCTTTATATCTTGAATCGAATAGCAAGGCCCAATCACCATTATGAAATTCTCTCTTTAATATATTTGTCATGTCAAACTTTATGTTGATGTTGAACTAGTTCAGTTTGATGGACAACATCCAAACGAAGCTCATCCAACTCATTTAACTGTAAAACTCGTTCTATTTGAGCTCGTTTCAAATCTAGACCCAACTCCATAGCTGTACGTAGGGTCTGAAGTTCAAACTCAATGGGAAGAAGAGGTTTCTTCCCAAAAACAAGCTCATAGGGACTGAATCCATTTGTAGATTTCCATGTTGTATTGTACGCCCAAACGGCTTCAGGCAATTTCCTGGCCCAATCTCTTCTTCCTAAAGAGACAGTTTTTGTCAGTATGTTTTCTAACTCCCTATTAGTCACCTCTACTTGACCATTTGCTTGAGGGTGATAAGGGGATGACTTCTTATGACTTACCTGAAAATGGTTCATAAATGCTAGGAGAACTTTTGACATAAATTGGGGTCCCAGATCTATAACAATAGTTCGGGGAGCTCCAAATCAAAGAAAAAATTTATTATAGAGAAAATCAGCAACTTTCTCTTCTCTAGCAACTCATAAAGCTTGAAATTTTTCCCATTTCGTCAGATAATCAGTGAAAACTAATATGTATTCTTTCCCTTGAGAGGAAGGATCTATGGGGCCGATAAAATCTAACCCCCATTTTTCAAATGGTTCCAAAGTTACCTGAGGCTGCAAAGGTATTTCTGAAGCAGTTGGTCTTCCTACTCTTTAGCATTCATCACAACGATGAACATAATTTTTAACATCTTTATGCATTGAAGGCCAATAATATCAGAAGTTCTTTTTGCAGAGTAATGACCCCCAGAAGGATCATCATGATAGGCCCTCAGAATACTATAAGTTTCATCAGCCCTGACACATCTTCTCAATAGCATATCAGGTCCACAACGAAATAAAATCCCATTAATCCATTTAAATGGTGCACACTCTCGAATAAGCCGCTTCCTTTGTTTTGGTGTAAATTCAGGAGGTACTTCAAAAGTAGCTAAATAGTTAGCAATATCAGCAAACCAAGGAACCTTTATAGAGATGGAAAACAAATTTTCATCTGAGAACTCATCTTGTACAGGTGCTTGATCACCCTCTTCTTGTTTGATTCAAGATAAAAAAATTTCCACCTCATTAAATTTCGCTGGCTTGAAAATTATTGTCACATTGAACTCCTGAAGGAGTAGAAACCATCTCATTATTCGACCATTAACTATAGGTTTATTCATTAAATATTTTACAGCTAAGTGATCTGTATAAACTGTAACTTTATATCCTATAATATAATGATGGAACTTTTTGATGGCTTGAACCATAGCCAAGAATTCTTTCTCTGTTGTCATGTAGTTTCTCTCAGCAGATGTTAGGTTTTTGCTAATAAAATATATAGCATATTTACCTCCTTCCTCATCTTATTGTCCTAATACTACACCAATTGTGTCATCTGAAGCATCAACATAAATGTGAAAGGGAAGACTCCAATTTGGTCCACGCAGTGTAGGAGCAGAGACAAGCTTTTATTTTATCATCTCAAATGATTGTTGACATTCAGACGTCCAATTAAACTCCGCATCTTTTTGGAGGAGAGAAAACATAGGGGCTGCTATCTTATTGAAGCTTTCTATGAACCTTCTATAATATCCAGCTTGTCCAAGAAAACTTTAAACATCTGTTTGTGTTTGAGGAACAATCAATTGTTGAATCACTTCAATTTTTTTAGGATCAACTTTTATTCCTTCCGAGGAAATATGATGACCTAAGACTATTCCTTGTTCCACCATTATTAAACACTTTTTGTGGCTAAGGGACAACCAGTTTTCCTCACAAACCTCTAAAACCCTATCCAGGTTTTGAAGAGCTTCATCATAGGTTGACCCATATACTGTGAAATCATCCATATAAACCTCTACACAATCATTGACAAGTGTTGCAAATATAGCCAAAATGGCCCTCTGAAAAGTTGTTGGAGCATTACAAAGTCCAAAAGGAAGAACTCGGTATGCATATGTGCCCCAAGGACAAGTAAACATTGTCTTATCTTGGTCTTCTGGTGCTACCTAAATTTGGTTGTAACCACTAAATCCATCCAAAAAGGAAAAATATTTCCTCCCACCCAAATTTTCCAAAACCTGGTCAACGAATGGTAAGGGAAAATAATCTCTAAAAGTGGCTTTATTGGGTTCTCTATAATCCACACAAATTCTCCATTTCCCATTTTTCTTTGGTACCACTACCATAGGTGACACCCACTTACTATCTGAGATAGGATAAATGAATCCTGCACGGAGGAGTTTCTCAATCTCAATTTTGACAAGATCCTTTAATGTTGGATTGAGGCTCCTCTGTGGTTGATGAATAGGTCTCATATTAGGATCAGTATAAATGTGATGAGTACAAACACTCGGATGAATCCCCCTCTTGTCTGTATAGTCCCAAGAAAAAGCTTTAGACATTTTACCAGCACATTAAATAATTTATCCTCTTGTATGTTTGTCAACCAACTATTGACATTCACAGTTTTTCCTGGTAGCAACATAATTGTTTTTGTTCCTAGATAGGCCGAAGTGACAGTATGTATTGGTCGTAACAAAGTGTTGAGAGGAAAATTATGAGGTATAAGTCAGTGAAATTTTGTAATATCATCTAAGAAATAACTCATTCTAGGAATCATATTAGCCAAGAGACAAGGCATCCCCATGGTAACATAATTTTGTTCCATCCCACTTATATCAATCGGTTGTCCCAAAATTTCTGGTACATCCTCTATTACCTCTTCACTCGAGCCTATAGCCAAGTGTGCAACCTCATTTACTAACTCATCCTCTAATTCCTCTCCATGTTGTTTAATCACTACCATGGCCAAGGAGGCCAAACTATCTTGCCAACTAAATTCTTCTAGTTCATCAACCCAAACTTTATTATATTCAATAGGTTTAGCGGAAGGATATAAAAATAAACATTTACTATCTGGACCATGTGAAATGGTCATTCCTCCTTCTCGACAATTAATTTTAGCAGTGACAGTAGCCAACCATGGTCTTCCCAAAATTATTGGATAACTATCCTTAGGTGTAAGCGATTGGATTATTTGAAAGTCAACCGGATATTCCCATCCATCAACTTTAACAAGAACATTTTTAATAACACCTTTTGGAATGGCTATAGACTAATTTTCCATTTGTAAGACTGTCGTCGTAGGACTTAAATCAGTAAGACTTAATTTTTCCATTACATCCACCATCATTACATTAATAGCTGCTCCCAAATCCACCAATACATTAGGTATTGCTACCTCATTAATTGTAATGGTAATCAATAGACTCCCAGGATCATCATATTTTGGAGCAATAGTCTTTCTAGACAAAAATTCAGCTAGATAACCATCGATGTGCACAGTGTTTATTTTCTTTGGTTTCCTTCCTGGAGTTTTAATACACAGTTGTTTGATAAACTGATTCAACTCAGGAATTTCCTTTATTTCCTGCAACAAAAGAACCTCTATTTGCAATTGTTTAATTTCCTGAATTAATGCAGTTTCGGAGGCTAATGTCATTTCTGGAGTATCTTTCGAAATTGTTGATTTCAATCACTCCGGAAATGGTGCTCAAATTTTCTCCTTTGAAGGAATATTTTTACTAAACTCAGTCAAAGACTGACCTCCCTCCTCCCGAGGTAAGTTAGCAGCTTTGGCCACTGAAGAAGACTCAGTAATATTCGCGGGTAGGGTAGTAACTTTCTCAAAATTTTGAGGAATAGGTTCATCCACTACTTCCTCAATAGTGGGTGATTGAATTGTCCTTCCAGAACATAACTGAACATTTCCACAATGAATTACATTAAGTCCTGTGACATTATCTTGTTCAGTAGTATATACCAGAGTATTTTGTCGATTCTTCTTAGGATTGGGAAGTGGTTGTGCTAGAAGTTGAGTTGATTTACTTGCTCAGTTTGAGGAAGATTCTGAGGTGGTGGTAACAAATTATGTTGTTGATTCCTCCTAGGACCAGTGTAAAATTGATTTTGTCCTTGATTCCATTGGGGGCAATATGTTGTGGGTACCATTGTGGTTGTGATTGGTTTGGCCACTATTGAGTGCCCCATGATTGACTTGCCCATTCAGGAGGTCCCCAGTAAGGAGTTCCCCAAGTAGGCTGTCAAGGATAGGGTTGATTCCAAGATGGAGGCCATTGATTACTGGCCCAATTATTTTGGGGTCTCCATGCAGGGTTGGAATTATGCCCATAAGAAAAATTCCCTACCTGGCCTTGGTTTAGCACATTTATTCTTCTTCAACCTGAGCATTTTTTTTCTTAGTATTCTTAAGATCAGTAAGAAGTTCACATTGATTGGTAGGGTGGCTTTTCTCACAAAGTTGACAAAAATTAACCTTGTCTAAAGGAAACTCACGTAAAAGATGTTTATTTTGACACCTAGGACAATAGATTGACAAAGTCTCAGGGTTATGTGTCTTTGCTTGTATACCATCCAACACAGTGTTCAATTGGACAAGTATGTTTGTCTTAAGATTTTCTATTTCTTCTTGGAGCTTACTTATCTCGCTATTCCCTCTGAAAAGATTTGTTTTTCGGATTCCTCCCCGAGTACGTGAGAAATTGCGACACAAATCACATATGTCTTCAAGGTTTAACTAAGACACGTCACCTTTTCCCATTAAATCAAGACTTCTTCTTGCATCGTCATCGAGTCCCTTAAGAAATATAGTCTTGAGAATCTCGACACTAATAGTTGTTTCTCCACATCGTTTACATAAGAAAAGAAACCTATCCAAATAGTCCTCTAGACTCTCATCCTCATTCTGCCTAAGTTTAAATAGCTCTTCCTTACGATCACTCACCCTACAATAACTCTGATATTTATTCAAGAACATAGTCTCCATTTCTTCCCAAGATGTAATATTTCCAGACGATAGTCCCATAAACCAACGCATGGTTGAATCCTTCAAAGTAGAAGGAAACAACTTCAGTTTCTGGTTATCATTTTTATACTCATAGGTTTGACAAAGGACCTTAAATTCAAAGAGAAATTGGTCTAGATCTTCTGAAGATAAACCACGAAAGGTTGGAAGGAAAGATGGAGAGATTTTTTCATCGTTGTATCATCATCTGCATCTAGAGAAATAGGATAAGTGAACGTCTATGTAGTTGAGGATCATTGTTATTACGGTTGACATCATTACGATTAGCTTCTTCCCTCCGATCTCCCATGATTTCAGAGGAATATCCTCTTCAAGAATAATCTCCTTCAGAATAGGTGATATGACAGGATTATCTTCAGGAAAATAGTGGAAAGCCTCTCGTGGGTTAGGCTCAAGTAATTCATTGATAGAGTGGTCTTCTGATCCTTGGGCCTCCTTATGTATAACTGGGATGTATTTTGGGGGGGTCTTTGGTATAAATTTTCCGTGAGGGCCTCTTTTCTTGACCATGCAGAAAAGGAAGCCAAAGATAGTATTTTTGGCCTAAAAGAGGTATTCTAGGCATCTTCTATTAACACTCAAGCAAAAGAAGCTAAGGGGTCCCCAACAACGACGCCAAAAAGTGATAGGTTGTCATTAGGTTCCATTACTTTAGAAATAAAATTCAATTTTTCGACCGAGTAGTGTTCAAGGAAATTTGCAATAGAAGAAGTCTGGAGTATCTCCCTCAAGTTTTCTAACTTTTAAGAACTTAATATTAATTCTAACTTCAAACTGTCTAACTATAAAACTGTAAAGCAATTTATTTCTAAGAAAACAGGAAATGTTTGAACTGAAAGTGTAAGAAAACTAATTTAGAAAGCATAATAACTAAATTGAAAAGCACATAAACGACTAAACTAAGAAGCTAAAAAATTATAGAAGCAGAAAAACTTGTAGCAATCCATAAAACATTTTCTTAACAATAAAGATTCTAATAGTTAATAACAGAAAATACGGAAGTGAAAAGCAACAAATACTTCAGAACTTAAATTTCATAACAGTAAATTTAATGATTCTCTACATAACAACATCATAATAAAAGAAAACACTTATCTACTCCCGTCGAGTGGCCAGCTCATGGGTTATCACATTCATTCACAGCTCATATTCACAGCTATTTCAGGAACACTTCTATCAAATGTAGTTATCATCCATAACTCATAACTCAGAATTTTTAGATAACAATCTCTTTATTCATAAACTTCGAAAACATTCTGATAGTATATCATTACTTTTTCACTGTATATGTTACTTCTAGAGATCATATATTTTATAGAGAAACTGTAACTACATCCTATATTTCAGATGGTATGGATAACCATTGAAAATATCTAAAATAGATCTACGGATAACTTGTATGTCTTTTAAAAACCTATTACATAGTAATTAAGAGGCTCAAGTCGAGCCATAAAGTCTTTAACTCGAAAGATAACAGAAATAACAACTTTAAGAGCAACTATATCCTTGGTCCATCATCCTAAAGTTTCGGAGCATATTTCTAGCATATATCTTCAGCCTATTCTAGAGCACATGTTGGTTGGATGCTTCAATCTGCAACTTTGATTGAATGATTATTATCTACAAAAACACTTAAAATAACCCATTAAATATGTATTGGCAAAATACTTTCAAGAAATCAAAAGAAATAAAGTTTATACAATTTCTCACTAAAAATTAAGCAATTATTTCTCCTAAAATTTAATTAATTGGCAGAGGATAGAGATTTGAATGTATGAACTAGTTCTTATGGTATTATCATGATGAGGTTATTTTTACCTCATCAACTGTCAAACATCAAAAATAGCAAAAAATGAGCACTTACTATTTTTAGTAAGTCGGCCAAAATAGGCTCGTATGGATGTGAAAATTTACCCCAAGGAGCAAAGTAGAAAAACATTTCCAGTCACAAAAGAATCACCTCAATACCCTACACGGTTTGGGAGAAATTAAAGTTTTCGTCCCAGGAAATTTCTCCAATGCAACTTCAAATTCAAATATAAAACTTTGGAGGCCTTGAAATAGCTCGAAAAGTGGTCAAACCAACCTATGGTCAATTTGCATGTTGTAGAGCTCATCGAGAGCTTTCCAACGATATGCAATAATAGAAAATCGGACACCCAGATCAAAAGTTATGGCCCTGTGAAGTTGGTCCTCTAAAAAGTGAATTTCATAAAAATTTCTTCATAGGCTAGAAATCAAACGGTGGGACTTTTGGCACCAAAAAAAAGGAAAATTTGTACTTTCTAAAACATTCTAAAGCGGTTATTGGGGAAAATAAAAAGGGTTAAGTGGGGGTTGTAGAAGGTAGCCCTGATAGTGCAGATTGTGGCTCTGAATAGTAGATTTTTCTTTTCATAGTTGATTTTGTTGTAATGAATCAAGCCCATGAGGTTGTAGCATGTAAGCTTTGAATTTGTAATTGCATTTTTTGAAAATAATTGAAAGTAAGTCAATTTTTTGCCTCGCATCTTTTGTGTTGGTATCTGTTGTTGTGATTTATGTGGGATTTGGGTGGTGTGGCCCTCATCATGGTGCATGGTTAATTGACTCGGGTGCCTCTTTTCATGTGACCTCTAATAGAGATTTCTTTTCTAAATATGAAGAATTTGATGGAGGTAAGGTGTACTTGGGTGATGATTCTTGTTTAAATATTGTTGGTTGTGGTAAAGATAGAATCAAGTTTCCTGATTGTAGAATAAAAAGGATTAATGGTGTGTTGCATATCCCTAGATTAGCACAAAATTTGTTATATGTAAGCAAACTAATAGATGTTGGTGTGCAAGTAAGCTTTTATAATGTAGGATGTAAGATGGTTAGAGGTGCTATGGTGATTGCTAGAGGTTTAAAATATGGTACATTGTATAAATTTGATGCATGCACTTTTGAGTGCAATATTACTTTTATGAAAAGTAAGACTATGGCTACTTTGTTGTAAGATGTGAGGGTTTCATCTTCATCAGATGGTCATGGATTCTAGGTACCCAAGGTTTCTCTTTCTTCTAAATCAAAGTTACCTAAAGGGAAGACTATGTTATGGCACTAGAGACTTGGCCACATTGGAAAAAAGGGTTTAAGGACCTTGAAAAATAAAAACCTTGTTGAAGGGTTGTCTGATTGTAATCTTGATTTTTATTTTTGTGATAATTGCATTTATGGAAAAGAAAACCACGTTTAGTTTTACACAAGTTCTCAAAAATATTGTGGTGTATTGGGTCTTATTCATTCTAATGTGTTTGGTCCTATAGATGCTCCTTCGATTGTAAAATCCACATATTTGTTTCATTTATTGATGATTATAGTAGAAGGACGTGGGTATATTTTCTAAAGTGTAAATCTAAAGTTTTCAGGAAATTTAAATAATTTAAAGAAATGGTTGAGTTGTAGACTAGAAAGAAAATAAAAATTTGAGAACTAATAATAGTGGTGATTTTTTCTCTAATGATTTTGATAGATTTGTAAATATTGTAGCATTCTGAGATAAAAGATAACTATATATTCTCCACAACATAATGGAGTTGCAGAAAGAATGAACAGGACACTGATGGAGAAGGCTAGGAGTATGTTGAGTGGTGCTAGTCTATAAAAAATGTTTTGGGCTGAAGTTGTTACAACTTCTTATTACCTAATTAACAAGGATACAAGCTTTGGGATCATGTAGCATAGAAGTTAATATATAATAGAAGTGTTATTTTTAGAGAAACTCAGTTTTCTTCTGTTACATTATAACTAGAACAAAGTGTAGTGGAGGAAAAATGACACCCTCTCTCTCCCCTAGGGATGAGTGTTCCTCAACTACCTCAAAGGAAAAGCTCAAGTGATAAAGGTGGAAAGGAAAGGAGTTTTGATTATATTTTATACCTTATGATGATTTAGGGAATAAGGACTTTAGAGATCAAAAGAGCAGACTTCGGAGGTCTCATGAGCAAGTTGATTGGCTCTCATCCAAGGACAATAGTGTGGCATGCAAAAATCCTCACAACACATTGTAGTCTCATACAGTCCAAAAATAGAACTTGCTAATAGAAACATCAAAGCGTCTACTAACAGTTTAGAAACTAAAATATGAAGGTTATTTTAAACTAAAAAAATAATGGAAATGATAGAAATAACATAGAAAAAGAACTAACATGCATAGATTAAACAAAATGAAGTGAAATGGCAAGATGGAAAAGAGGAGAAATAACTCACAAGAGATCCAACACCATAAAACCTCTCGCAATGCTCCAAATCGATAACCTGCACACACAAAAATAGGGAAAAATGTTAGGGTTGTTTAGGGGTTTTCCTTAGTCAAACCCTCACATAGGTGTTCCCACCTCCATGAATGGCTAGATAGATAGATAGAAAATAAATTAGATGATAGAAAAATAGATAGACAAGATAAAGAGATAGACAAGCTAGAATATCAATATGCTACTTGGCATAAATCACGATAATGCAATAGAGTGAAGTTACCCACCCTTAAGCAAGCTAGTGATTTCAAAGGAGAGTATGCAACACTCGAGATGATCGAAGAGAACCAAACTATTTTTGTAGAAGCCAAGACATGAGAGCACTTGCAATAAAATGGTGTAGAAGAGTGAAAGAGTGAGCTATAATGAGAGAAAGATTGGAGGAGTAAATACAATGAAGAATTGAGTGAATATAGTTGGATGGAATGAAAGAATAGTTGAAGGAATGAAGAAAAGGAATGCAAGCTTAGGAATTTTTATCATTTCTATAGCCATAGAGGTGTTACACTTCATGGGAAAGTGCAAGTGTAACATCCCAATGGCCACAGAACCAAGAATCTTTTCAAGACATTTGTGCATCATGCTAGTGTTTGTGATAAAAATTCACTTAAGAAACCAAAAATAAAGGGGTTAAGGGTGAAATTAAGGTTAGGTAAAAGTGGAATTTCATTATTGATTTACATTAGGCTAAAGGGGAGGTTATGTAATGTGAAATTACACGAGGTGCAATTTTTGGCATTACATTTTACCCCCACTTTAGCGAGCATATGTATTCTAACATGTGTCAGCTAAAGTAGAGAGAAAGAGGTTGAAGAGAATATATCCAGAATGAAGAGGACATAGGTCTTCAATCTGGTATATGTAATGGAGAAGCTGAGCCAAGACATGAAGAGGACACAAGTCTTTTATCCTACAAAACTTACTGCAATCTCACCACAAACATGTTAGCTATAGACAAACATGTTAGATAAAAAAGTGAATAATAGACATGATAAAATCTATAGACATGACATATTTTGATCAGATAAAACATTGTGTTGATAGGTATGGCTAGCAATCTAGACACCATATGTCAATCAGATATAAAGACACGTGATAAAAACAAACCCCACAAGGGAGGAGAACCTTTATCATGAAAAGAAAAGATTATGAGACAAGTCTAGTCAAGTTTCCCTCAAGCTAGATGATGAGATTATAAGACATCATGCTGTATTTATAATAATTTTTTGAAAAATAAGAAGACATAATAGCCCCCTTAAAATGATGTGTTCAATACACAAAGGAGAACATGGCATTCTAAGGAGAAGAGAAGACGGGGAGATGTCATGGCATGACATACATAGCAAGATGTATTCATGGAATGTTGTCACGTGAGGGAAAACACATCTAGAATCAACAACATCAAGAAAGCAAAGATGAATAAATAAAGAACACAAGGGGATTCAATTATTCGAGGTCATAATTAGTCATAGATATAGACAAATAAATATAGTATAATGTGTATGAACTATCATCACCTCCAAATAGATCAAAATGGGAAGATCACATGAAAAAAAAAAAAAATTGGGTCAACATGGAAGAGGCCTAAATGCCCCAATGCTTTGCATCATTCCCAACGTGAAAGCCAAATTGTACGACACATAGAAGAATGATGAGACATAGAAGTTTTAAGACAAATTTTATCTCATGTATCCAAGTACCTACAAGGGAATCAAGGGTCCTCTAAGCAAGAGCACAAACATAAATAAACAAGCACGGGAGAACATAGAAAAAAATACAAATATAAACTAAATATAAAGAAGAGGTGTCACTCTAGTCTGACACCTCTAGCAATTCATCTTTCTCCCAATCTAGATCATCATAGGGGGAGGGGAGATGAGCCTGTAGGGGAATAGAAAGAACGGTTCATGCCAAATAAGTTGTAGAAAGATCCAAGGAGTATGCCACCTCAACATCCTAATCAAAAAGCTCCTGCAAGGCTAACGTCACAGACTTGGAAAATATGGAAGAAAGAGTGGGAATTTCCTCCACCTAGTTGAGCATACACTTCTCTAGAGTGAAATTTTGTGACTAAATAGAAGGAGGTGGATGAACCAGAGAGTCATTACCAAACTCCAAAGGAGGGGTAGTGACAAATTTTTGGGAAGGTGGTGTCACATCTGTCACAAGAACAATACAAGCTAGAGTAGAAAAAGATGCAAAAGATGAAGAATACTTTTTGTGATCGTCGTTTAGAACGAGGTCATGCTCTAACTTACACTTAAGCAGAGGATGTGAAATCCTTGTATCAATTTATCAAAAGAAGGAGGAGCATGAGCCATATTAAACACAACCTTTGTATGAGGCATGTCAATGAGCTTAGGGAAAGGAGGAAGATCTGGTAAAGAGGTGATCAAGGGAGGCTCCAAAGAAGGAGTGATGAACAATTGCACCCTCTTAGGGGGAGGTTCATCGAGATCCATCAAGGAATCTGAATGTAAGACAAAGGTAATGGGAATAGAAGCAAGAATGGAAAAAAAAATGGATACTGAAGAAAAATTAGAGGTAGAAACAAGAGGTTCCCTCTCCATGTTTTGCAAGGCCTTACATTTGTGGGCCAAGTCCCATCGATGATGCTTATGCTCACATGCAAGTCAGTTGCAACAAATATGGGCACCATGATGCACAACTTGAGAAGACTCCAAGGGATCTTGTTCCACCAAGGAAGCAGTCTCCATAGTCATTTTTTGGTGCAAGAGTAGACTCCTAAGAGTCCTATTCCACTTGAGGAATGATCTTCACAATCATTTTCGGTGAAAGAGTAGACTCCTAAGGAGGAATAGGAGGAGAAGGCACAGATATGGATATAAGGGCCTAGATTGCAGGCCCCTTTCCCTTGTCTACTTTAGAGGAAAGTGGAGGAAAAGGAGGCCTAAGAGGTTGAGAATCAAGAACAACCCCATGTGAATGCTTCCCCTTACCATATAGGGTGGGTCGAGAACTCTTGGTAAGATGGGAAGTTGGAAGACTTGCAGTTTAGACTTCCACAACATGGGTGCCTTTCCTTTTCCTCTATCAGACACAATAGAAGGAACTAAGGACACCACCAAGGGTTGTGAATTCATAGAGGAAGAAGAAGGAGAAGTTCTAAGGGCAAGAGTCAGCTTGTCCTTAGCTCTCGAAGAGGAAGGCATAGAGGACAAGGCATGCTATTGCGCACACATAGAGGCCTTCATGGAGATTGCATGAGAAGAAGGTGAGAAAACAACATTAGAGACTAAACCTCCAGTCTTGTACCCAAATTATGCCTTGTAAATCAAGTCCCCTCGAGGCAGCAAGGGCCTAACTAGAGTAGGCCATAAATGATCTAGGGAAAATCACCCACGCGACACAAGTGGTTTGCATCCAATGTCCTTGATAGTATGCATAGTACCATCATGGGGAAATTTAAAGCACTTGTGGACAACTGAGGCGACTATATTCATGGAGACTAGCCATGAAATGCCTAGTCTAACCCTAAATAGGTTGGATTTAAGTGTCATAATAAATGGGACTTCCAGAGATTTAGGTCCAAAACAGATCGACAAAGAGAGAGCCAATTGGCAGGATGGAAAGACCACCATGAGTACGAAGTGTGGTCTACAACTCCTCATAATTCTCCTTGTGTATATTATTTATAAATAGGGTCTCCTATGTAATGACATTGAGTTGACTAGTAGGGTCAACCATAACATTGATCACAACATTATCAATGACTCGATCTAGTATGTATAACGAAGAAGGTTCCCTATTTATGGGCAAGTCACATGATCTGAATGTTATGTTCACGTATTTAGATGAGATAGGATCAACAGATAAAGAAGCAATTGTTATGAAGTTGGTTGGATGGGAAGGCAAAGGATCTATGTATATCTACAACAAGTTGTTAGGCTTGGTTGTAGATTTATTAGAATTTTATTTCTTACCATCAATTCAATGCTATTGTTGTTGATGTGGTCTTGGATGACATTCATAAGATGCACACATCATTTGGTATCATGACTAGATACCCAGTGGTATTGACAAAAAAATTGTAAATCATACCAGTTAGGATAGGGCTCGAACATCATTCTTATTTCTAGAAGGGAGATCGAACCATATTTTAACAATTTTTGAAGAAAATTAGTATAGATTGCTAATAATTTTGTGAATATTCTATTTCATCCTATAGATTTATTGTTAGTAGGAACAGATACTAAATTTTCTACTACTTTGTTCTTTTTTATTCTCCAAAAATAGACATGGCTAACTGATTATCTAAATAGGAGGACGAGGAAGAATCCTCATACTACATCACTAACTGTTGATATTCCTGCAGTGCAACACACAAATGGGAAAAGGAAGGATACTTCATCATGAGGAATTTCTCTCTCAATGTCAATAGTAAGTTTTCAATAAACACACATTGAACGTTAGCATTTGGCAGGGCATGAGAAATTTGGTAGAACATAGATTGGTATCGAGAAATTAAATTTGTTACTTTTTAATGAGTTCCCTTCTTGCAATGGGTGAGATTAGTGAAGGTGATCTTCGGCTTGATTTTTGCATGAAACTTTTGCAAGAATTGATTTACCAATTAATTGAAGGAAAATATGGAGTTATCAAGGAGCGAGCAAAACCATTCCAACATAGAATCCTTAAGGGATTGTGGGAATAGATTTTCTAAGAAGGAATCCCAATAAAAGAAATTAGTAGACATGGTGGTAAATTATGAGACATGCATCTATGGGTCACCCCTACCATTGTACTTGTCAAACTTAGGAATTTATAGCCCTTGAGGTATGAGATAAATTCAACATAGAGAGGGCTAGAGGATTGTAGTAGTAATATGGTTGTTATGTACACTAAGAGGTGTAGCTAGCTAGGTTGGAAAACTACGATTGTATTTGTCCCATGTTTTGTAACAAAGCATCAAGGACGGGGTCGATTGACAAAGCCTGACTAGTTCAGGCAGTGGTGGTGGTTGTTTGGGTCCTAGATGCAAAGGCTCTAAATTCCAAAGGGACACAATTCACTTTGATTCTAGAACCATCCAAGGGCACAGTATCAATATTATTAGCAGTGGTAATAGAGAAAACAAAAGAACCAATGTCTACCATATGCACGGACACTATTGGCATCAGAACATACAACTGGGTGTCAATGATTTCTAATTGAACATCTTGAGGGTTATCCAAGACAAAATTGTATGAGGGGAAATTGTTTTCAACTATGTTAGTAATCCCTTGGAGTAACTCAAGGCCTCTATGGTTTGTGTATATGTCTAAAAATGGTCAAGAATAATCGAGCTTGTTAATTAATTAAATAAAGATTATTTAATTAATATTCTAAAGTCATCTACATATAAATAAATTTAATTATTTATTTATATTGTTCACTTTTATAAATTCTTCTACCTTAATTAAATAAATAACTTTATTTAATTATTACCATCTTCCACACTCCTCTTAATTAAATTAAATAAATTTTATAATTTATTTATATTAATTATCATGTTATTATAAATTTGAATATTTGAATTCAAATAATGGAATATTTCTCCAAACACACTTCATCTCATAGTTAAATTAAATATTATAAATATTTAATTTAATATCTTTTCTCACTCACACATAATTAAATATTACTTATTTAACTATGTAAACTTCTAATTTCATCTTCACACATAATTAAATATTACTTATTTAATTATGTAAACTTCTAATTTCATCTTCACACATAATTAAATAAGTTTATTTATTTAATTATGAAATTCATTCTTAACTCATTCTTCGAATGGCATCTTTCCTTCGGATTTAACTGAGAAAATTTGTGAAGAGGAAACCTTCTATTTCTCGCTTAACTTTCAAAAATCCCTCACCGTTCATCCTAACAAGCTTGATCTGAACCATTGATCATAATAGCCAATCAAGTTCTTTCGAAAACCCTTTAAATACATGTGCAAACTCAAGCATTGGTTAGACACGCACGCATACGCAATTACGCTAACACTTTTGCATCTTCAACATCTTTATCAATATCCATATCTTAGCAATAATTTTATCACAGCAATAGCATAATCTTGCATTTTAGCATAGTATGCATATTTAAATCTCATTCTCTAGTAGTCCATTTCGTTGAGCTTGGCACATGAAATCTAAGAGCAACTTGAACCAACGAAACGCCGGAGATAGAGAGCAATAAGACGACTTTGAAGAATCTGCTACAAAGAGTTTGTTTAAATCTTCTTTTAGTTTCTTTGATATAAGGTTTTATTGATTGTGTTTTGAATTCGTTAATTTTAACCATATTTCATACACCACATAAAATGGCGCCCACCATGGGGCCCTGCCCCGATTTTGACCTTTTTCTGTAGAGTGTTCTGACAGGTTTCCGTGTTTTGGAGTCTAGATTTCAGAAAAATTCCTCGTTTTAGCGCATCTGACACCTTTCTACAGCGCATCTGGGAAGTTAATCTTTCAGTTTTACAGGAAATTTCAGCACATCTAGGGACTATTTTAGTGCTTCTAAGGGTTAATTTAGTGCATTTAAGGATTGTTTTAGCACATATAGTCTCATATCATTTAGAGTTAAATCTGCACTTAATTTATAGTAGCGCATTTAAGGACTGTTTTAGTGCATATAGGGTCTATTTCTGCGCATTTAAGGTAGATTGTAGAGCATCTGTGTTGCATTATTTACACAATTAAATTTACATTTATTTAAAGTCGTGCATTTAAGGACTATTTTAGCGCATTTAGGAATTTTCTGTAGCACATATGAGGTTTATTTCTACGCATCTGAGGTCTGTTTATGTGCATCTGAGGTCTGTTCCTGTGCATCTGTTGACTATTTTAGTGCATATATTGTTTGTTTCGGCGCATCTGGGTTGTAACACAAAAACAGAATTCTAAGTCTGATGCATTCAACAGACAGAATCTTTTCTGGTTTAAAATGAATCAATCTAGGATAGTCACCACACTTTGATCATGCAGTTAAAATAAACCCCATGTCTGTTGTGAAGCAATATCTTCACTTAGCTTAAATCATTGTGATTTGGTATATTAAAATGAATCTGTTTACTCTGCTTAATTGTGCTTGAAAGTGGTAGGTGACTATGCTCTCACCCTGTGCAAACTAGGTGATCAAAAAGCTAGACCCACTATATCCCTGTGTAACCCTAATGCAATAACCGAAGTATCCTCTCCCCTTGCGCAGTGATGCAATCTTGGGTGTAAGAGAAACAATTATTGTCTCTAGAAATTGGGCCTTCCTAGGGATTTCATCACCCCAACGCGACTCAAACCGGAAATGGAGCTAAGGCCAAGCTACCCCCGACCAGTATACAAATGTGAATCTTAAGGGAAAACCTAAGATTACGAGTGCGGATGTGTCATATGGACATAGTTGTACTCTTGGATAAACCTTGTTGAGCTTAACCTATTTAGGCTGGAGTGCCACCTAAATTGGTGATCAATCTCTTGCCCCATGTATGGCCACTCGAACGGGGGTCCCGAATTAAACACCATTGTTTTAGTAAACCAAAAACCTTCTATTTGCTAGCGCAGCACCGGTCGGTGTGAAGGCATCCACACTTTCGCAGTCTATAGTAGAGGTGATCAATCTACCATGGGAGTTTCATGGGGATTGGAAGCTTGGTTGGCCTAAGAAGAGAGTGCATTGTAAGGGGGAGCCCGTGTAGCCAGGTTTATGAATTCACATGCTACCGATATGCGGTTGGGGAAACCCGCGTGGAATCTAGCAGATATTGTCCTAGCTTTACCATAGGATGTGCTTGCTTTATCTGTGTTTGGTTACATTCCATTTAATTCAAAGTGTTTGTTGTGTTTTCATTCACATTAATTCAGATAAAAGATCATCCTAAATGAACATGGAAAATAGCAACTGAAATCATTCAAAAACAGTTCATATCTTAGGTCTAGTAAAAATTCTGATACTTTTCCCATGCATAGAAAGTGGAAATCAACAAATTTTGTCAAGAAATAAATTTCCACTAGGATCAAGAAACCCAAGAAACATTTAGGGTACAATAAAACATTACAAAAAAGGAAATTTTTGTATAAAATTTGACACGTTTTGCTTCATTACCATGGATTTCTTCATAGATACCAAGATTTTGTTAGGGGATTCACTGACGAGTATGTTGTAGAGCCTTTGGATTCTCGAGCTTATTATCAGAGATTAGCTCTATCTTAGAAGCATAATTTTAATCAACCTCTTGAGTTTGACAATATACCACAACCTTCTATAGAATATCCTTCACATCCCAATCAAATACTTCAGTGATTTTAAAACTCTTCTTCAAAAACAAAGATCAAATCTTTAAGAGTGCACGTTTCAAACAAATTTCTAATTATTGATTCAACTTCCCCAATAGGATTCTGACATCCTTCATCATTGGAAGCCACAATAAAAAATTAGGAACATCTTTGATCATATCATAAGATTCACATCTTATCAAATCAAGATATCATCATCATTGCACTTATCAGAATTGTGATCTAAGTTTAGAAGGATTCTTCAAAATCATATGCCTATCTCCACAAGATCTCGATACAATAAATTAAAGGAAGAAATCCAACAAGAAGGTCATACCCAAAACATTCAAGAAGAAGGTGAAAGCAGTAATCCTCTTTACAATATCAGTTGTAATCCACTTTTCAACAACGATATGGATAACAGAGAAGAAAATTCATTCCACCACTACAGAGACATGAGAAAAACCCATAGAGATAGTGATGATGAACGAGATGAGGAACGTCTTAGAGAGGCTGAGCAAGATCCTAAATTTCACAAAGCCATAGAAAAGATCTTGCAGCATGATAAAGAAAAATACTTCCTCTATCTAGCTGACCAAGGAGCTAAATTTCCTCATGACTTTGATACTGAGAATTTGAAGAGCAAACCTAAGGAAATACCTCTATCTGATCTTAGTGCTTTGAATCAACAAATCAAAGCACTTCAAGGACAAATTAAAGAGTTACAAGGGGGAACCACAACAAAAAAATATACTCTTGAGGACATTTTTCCTTATCCCTTCAATCGAAGTCTCAACATGATTCCATTTCCCAAACATTGTGAAATTCCAAAATTTGATCGTTATAATGGGAAATCAGATCTGATCAATCATGTTAGAGACTTCTGAAACATGACTTTAGAGTTCACTCATGAGGACACTTACCTGATGCGTTTGTTTCCTAGGAGTCTTGGAGGTCACTCTATGGAATGGCTATCAAAAATCACACCTCCTGTCAAAACATTCAAAGAATTAATCAATCTGTTTATATCACAATACACGTACAACATCCAACACCAAATCACCATGATAGATCTTTGAAAAGTTGCACAAAAATCTGGTGAATCTTTCATTACTTTTCTTCAGAGATGGAGAAGAATGTTTGCTAGATATCCACGTCCTATTCTTGAGAAGGAAAAGATGGTCACCTTCATTAATAGCTTGAACTCAGAGATGAGCTATCATTTGAACTTACATTGTCCTCCCTCTTTTGAGAAATTGATTGAGGATGCTATAACCATTGAAAGTGATTTGGTCAAAAGAGGAATAATAAAACTTGATAAGGATAATCCTAGCTCATTCAATCATCATAACAATCAGGACAAGTCTAAATTTTGGACTCGCAATAAGAATGTGGTGAATGATGGCATTGTCGATGCGAATCATGTCTCGACTAAGCCATTTGTTCTTAGTACCCCAAGTGCTCTTCACAACAACAACCACAACAATGTAAACTCAGTTACAAATCAGAGAAATAATCCTCCTCTTCCGAGGAACAATGTAAATCAACATCCTACTCCCAATCAAGGGACTGTCAAAAATCAAGGTTACCGAGGAACCAATAACAATAGCAACTCCTTAGGGAATACCTCGAATAAAAATCAACAACGATTTTCATTCTTCTCCAATAGAAGAACTTACACTCCATTGGGTCAATCTTTTGAATTTTCCTTCAAAGAGTTGATGGCTAAAAATGTCATTACCTTGCCACCTCAACAAAACTATGAAACCAGTGTGAAGCCTCCATCATGGAATGAGGAATACTATTGTGACTATCATCGGTGCAAAGGTCATCACACAAATAATTGTCAAGCCTTGAAGAATACCATTCAGGAATTAATCGAAAACGACACCATCACAATAGAAGGACATCAACAATCAAATGAAGACCACCAAGCTTTTCACAATCCTTTTCCCAACTATCAAAAAGGTGAATCTTCAGGAAAAAGTGTAAATCATATTGAGGATCCGATAATCAATCATATCTACACTGATGATGAGCGAATCAATGTTATAAAAGTCAAGGAAAAGATGGAATATAGGGAGGTCAACGCAACAACAAGGGCACAAGACAAAGTTGTCTTAAAGGGCACCTCCTCAAAATCCACAGGACCTACACCTCAACTTCAATATGATTTAGTCAACCAACTTTGGAAAACACCTACTCAAATTTCTATCTTGGAACTTTTGAAGATTTCCCCAGCATATAAAGAAATTCTCGAAAAGGCCCTCGTCGAAACAAATGTATCCACTGATTTGGATGTGGACCAATTTCAAGCCATGGTAGGACACTTGTCTTCACCTACATGCCTTTCATTTTCTGAAAAATATGATGTTTCCATAACCCATCCCCATAATTCCTCATTATATTTAGAAGTCATGATTCACAAGTTTCGTATCAGACGAGTTCTAATAGATGGAGGTGCTGGTTTAAACATATGTACCATGAAGTTGGTTAAAGCTTTAGGATTTTCTGAGGATTCCATTGATCTCAGAAGGAAGATTAACATTAAAGCTTATGATGATGAAGAAAGAGCATCCAAGGGTCTAATAATGCTGCCAATCAGAGTGGGCCCTGTTATCAAAAATACCTTTTGTCAAGTACTAGATCATGATCTTGCATACAACATCTTGTTGGGTCGTCCTTGGATCCACAAAATGCAAGTTGTCCCATCCACATATCACCAATGTCTTAAATTTCCTTATGATGGACAGGAAATCACGATATCAGCTTATAATTCAAATGTTCAAACTTGTGCTAACATAAAAGCCAGTCAAGATACTTTGGTTCCTAACAATCAAGAAGCTCGTGCTAGTACTTCTCTCAAGATTGACACACAAATCAGTCAGTTAACCAATAGTTCTGACAAGAAATTGAAATTTAAGGACCACGGAGTCGGGGAATACTCCCTCTGTTTGGCTAATTTACCTACATCACCTCGATCACATGGACAACCATCTATCATACAACATCAAATATCAGCAGCATCAACATCAATGCAGCCACCAACAGATCCAAGCACAAAGTTTAATGGATGATTCATCAAGGAGAAATTCCCCATGGAAGATCCTGAAGATAGAGAAATCCTAAATTGGCTCTATAAAGATGAAGATGAAACAGTTCTTAATGTCAAATTACCAACAGATAGATATGGAAAAGGGTATGCAATCATGCAAAAGATGGGATATGATGGTAATGGTCTTATCGAGAAGAGGAAGGAAGGAGTAGTTGAACCTATAAATCCTCCAGGACTTGCTGCGAAGGAGAAAACCAGATTAGGTTATCATGCTACCTCAAAAGAAAGAACATCCAAACAACTGCATAACACTGTCCTCACATTGCAAGAAGGTTCAGATTCAAGAGAAGCATGTTTGGCAACAATTCAGAATTTTGTGGATAATAACTCTGACACAGACTCTGCTGAATATGAATGGGACACCATTTACAATAATGAGTTCTTGAGGGACAAAGAGGTTGATGTAATACACCAATATGCCCCAATTCTATTCGAAGGTCAAGGTTCAGGGACCCAAACATGAGAATCCGAATTACAAAGTCACTATGATTCTAGTGATATTGAGTTAGATTTAAACAAACAAGATTATCATGAGAATAGTATTATCATTGATCCACCTCATACCTCGGATCCTACGGTCAACTTCGTTATGACCATAACCATAGCCAATTTCACACAACCTGACAACCCGTTATCTTTGATCCATCCTGATCTCATTGATTGGGATTCATCTGAACCTGCCAATATACCTATGTTTCCAAGTGATGAAGATATTGTCAACTTCCTTTCTACAGATAACACAAATGATTGTTCCACCAACAATTTTTGGCATAAAGTCTTTAATTAGGAGAGTGTCAAGTCTCCTAGCTGCAAAAATAAAATTCAAAAAGAAAGATCTAATGGTGAAAACCAAAATTTGGCAATATTAGATCAAACAAAAGATAAAATAAAGAGTGCATCGGACGGTGAAAACCTTTTTAAGGCACCAGACGATGGGAATCTTGACACTCTCCCAGAGCACTACCATGAGCGATCACCTATTTTGATTGAGCCTACAAATTTTGTCAATCTTGAAACTTCAGATAAGCCAAGGATTTTACAGTTAGTTGTGTCACTGACAGAGAAAGAAATACCAGAGTTCATGGAATTTCTAAGAGCAAATCAAGTCAACTTTGTGTGGTCTTATGCAAACATGCCTAGTCTTGATCCTGACCTTATCATGCATCACTTGTCTATCAAACCAGAGGTTAAGCCTATGAAACAAAAACTCAGAAAGATGCACCCCCATGTTGCATTATTGGTTAAGGAAGAACTGAGAAAACTCCTTGATGTGGGCTTCATAAGATCAATCGACTATGCAGAATGGATCTCTAACATTGTTCCTGTATCCAAGCCAGATAAGAGTGTTAGAGTGTGCACAGATTTTAGAGATCTTAATAAAGCATGTCCTAAGGATGACTTCCCACTACCAAACATCGACACTATAGTAGATCTAACAGCTGGCCATGCCATGTATTCATTAATGGACAATTTTTCTGGTTACAACCAAATCAAGATAGCACCCGAAGACCAAGAGAAAATATCTTTCACATGTCCATGGGGAACCTACTGTTGGAATGTCGTGCCTTTCGGTCTAAAGAATGCTGGGGCTACTTACCAAAGAGCCGTGACTACAATCTTTCATGACATGATGCATACATTCATGGAAAATTATGTAGATGACATATTGGAAAATTCATACACTAGAGAAGGACACCTGCAAATATTATCCAAAATATTTGCAAAATTGGAGAAATTCAAAGTTCACCTCAATCCCAAGAAATGTGTTTTTGGAGTCACATCTGGAAAAATCTTAGGATACATTGTGTCAGGAAAAGGAATTGAAGTAGATCCTGCCAAGGTATAGGCAATCATGGAAATGCCTCCCCCAAGGAACATCAGTCAGTTGAGATTATTACAGGGATGACTTCAATCTATACGAAGGTTCATTGCACAATTGGCCAAAAAAATTCTACCTTTCACACATCTACTACATAAGAATGTTCCTTTCAAGTGGGATGACAAGTGTGAATTGGCTTTTCAACAAATCAAACAGTACTTAATGACTCCACTAGTTCTAGTACCACCAAATCCAGACAAACCATTGATCTTGTATATCGCTGCAACAGAGACATCTTTGGGGGAATTTCTCGCGCAAGAAGACCATGCAGGGAAGGAATGTGCAATTTATTACATTAGCAGAACTCTAACAAGTCATGAGCTCAACTACACTACCATCGAGAAGGCTTGTCTAGCAGTAGTCTTTGCTTCACAAAAATTTTGGCATTACATGTTAACTCATACAATCAATCTTGTTGCAAAGATTGATCCAATCAAGTATTTGTTAAGCAAAGCATCATTGATAGGCAGGTTAGCAAAATGGGTAATGATTCTGAGTGATTTTGACATCCATTATGTTGATCGCAAGGAAATCAAAGACAAGTTATCGTTGATCAACTAGCTGAAGCACCACTAAAAGCTGACCATCCCCTGTATACTGAATTTCCAAATGCTGATGTCTTTACTGCAAAATCCAAACAACCATGGTCCTTATATTTTGATGGTTCTTTCACTCAACATGGATCGAGGTCAAGCATACTTTTCATCACCCCCCAAGGACACACCATTCCTCGATCATATAGGTTGATGTTTCCATGCACTAACAACATAGCCGAATATGAAGCATTAATTACTGGACTTAAAATAGCATTGGAATGGAGGATTACAGAATTACAGGTGTATGGCGACTCACAGTTGGTCATTTATCAAATCAATGATGATTATCGGACCAAAGATGGCAAACTATTGCCATATAAAAAGATGGTTGATGACTTCAAGAAGTATTTTGTGGACATCAAATTCAGACAAATTCCAAGGCTTGATAACAAAGCAACCGATGCCATGGCTACAATTGCATCATTGGTACAACTCCCAGAAAATCAGGCTCGCTACGAGTTTCTGGTGGAACAATCATTTGCACCTACCTATGACACACCTGAAAGCCAAATCATTTGCCACTTGGTGGGATATGATTCACCTTGGTACGACAAAATTTATGCCTACCTAAAAGATGATATCTTACCACCCGATTTATCCCGTAACCAAAAGTGAAATTTTATCCGCCAATCATCTCGCTATACCCTTATCGCCGACACCCTTTATCGCTGTTGTCTTGATGGTACTTTACTTTGATGTCTTGAACGTGATGAATCTGACAAAGCTTTACAAGAAGTTCATGGTGGCATTTGTGGTACTCATTCAAGTGGACTAACCTTATTGAAGAAATTGATCATAATGGGTTATTACTAGCCTACAATGGAGAGGGAATCATTCACTTTTGTGAAAACATGCTCAAAATGCCAGATCCATGGGAATCTCATTCATGCTCCTGCACAGGAACTTCAACCATTTACGCCAACCTGGCCATTCTCCCAATGGGGGTTAGATCTAGTAGGCAAGATTCATCCTTCCTCATCAAAAGGGCATAAGTTCATCATCATAGCCACAGAGTATTTTACCAAGTGGATTGAGGCATTACCTCTTAATAAAGTTACCGGCAAATAGATATCATCATTCATACTCAACTATATTATTTGTCGGTATGGCATTCCCAACTCCATTATCACAAACAATGGATGGCCTTTCAAGAATCAAGATGTTGATGAACTTTGTGAGAGATTTCACATTCAGCACAGATATTCAACACCTTACTATCCACAAGGGAATGGTCAAGCAGAGGCCTCAAATAAAACTATACTAAAATTTTTAAAGAAGACTATGAATGATTCAGGGAAATATTGGCATGTTCAACTCAATCCTGCCTTATGGGCCTACAGAACCAGTATTTGCACGCCAACAGGAGCAACGCCATTTTCTCTTGTCTATGGAGTAGAGGCTATACTTCCTCTAGAAGTTGAGATCCCCTCACTTAGAGTCTCACTAAAAGGTCTCACAACATATGATGAATACAGAGTGTCCCAACTCCTAGATGAAAAGAGACAAAGAGCAGCTGACCATTTGAAAGCATACCAACAGATGATGTCTCGTAGCTATAATCACAAAGTAAAGCCATGTACCTTTCAGGTGGGTGATCTAGTTTTGAAAGAAAATCCACAAAATCAGCAAGATAAAGAAAATAAAGGAAAGTTTGAACCAAATTGGCTAGGTCCTTAAGTGGTTATCGCAATCTACGGTTCAGGAGCCTACAAGCTATCGACGCTAGAAGGGGACCTATTTGACGAACCCATCAACAGCATGCACCTAAAAAAGTATTATGTCTGAAGCGGTTATCATCATCAGAAAAAGTCCTGAAGAAATACAAAAACATCAAAAAAATGTCCTGAAGTAATCCAAAAACATCAAAAAAAGTCCTGAAGAAATCTAAAAATAGCAAAAAAAGTCCTAAAAAAAGAAAATACAAAAACAGCAAAAAAGGTCATGAAAAAATCCAAAAACAACAGAAAAAGTCCTAAAAAGAAAATACAAAAAACAGAAAAGGTCCTAAAGAAATCCAAAAACAGTAGAAAATTTCCTAAAAAATGGTTACCCTGGTGAAAACCTGGGAAACAGGCATCTTGGTAACAAACAAAAAAAAAAAAAGTCATAGGGTGAGAACCTAGCAATAGGCAGTCTATTGACAAGAAAAATGCAATAAAAACAAATAGTGAAAATCTGGCAAACAAACGCTATATGTAGCTCTCCATCTATTAGTTCATGGTCTGCACTTGGCTTCTTAGCCTTCATTTCATCATCTTAAGGCTATACCAGCATCATGCTATCAACATTTGCCTAGAACGATAATGTCTTACCATGGCTTGATTATTGTACATATTCATTTCAACAAGTTCTATCAATACTGGGGGCAAAACATTGACATGCTGGGGGAAACCAACTTTCAGGTTTTACCAAAACAGCTAGACAATGACATCAAATCCAATCATGCGAACAAACAATCAAATCGAATCGTATGAACAGCTATCCAATCATTGATCCAAAGCACAACAATTTTCAGCTGCGTACCATATCATGACTCATATCTGGATGATCTATAATCTGAATGATGATTGAAATAACAGTATTTCATTTTGAACAAGTGGTTGTTTTCTTTTCGATATCATCTCTCTGGAGCACACTCGATGATGTACTAAACTAGAGTGGCGAGGAAAGAGGATGATTTTTCTTTGTCTATTGTCTGAGATTAACTATCCATTTGTTGCCAATATGTCGAGACACATGGTTTCCAAAGCTTATCATTGATGATAGTTCCAAATTTGCATCAGAAGATGGTTAGTCTTTGTCTGTTTATGCAAGAAACGCTCAGGTCATCTCAGTTCAATTATACCCCGATGCTTGTGTTTACTTGCTATATCAAAAATCATGAAAGTTGTACTCAAGTCATCATTGGTGCTAATTTACCCTCTGATGCTTGTACATACTTCCAACATTTTAAACCGCTCTATGATGATTTAGGAAAAATGGCAAAAAGCCCAACAAATGGTTCATTTCATTTAATTACATTTCATTTTAGGACATTGTACATATTTGCATACTAAATTTGCATCAGGGTTTTTGAAAGGCTAACAATAATGTCAACGGTTGTTATGTCTCTTTAGACTATTTGTGGAGGACATTTGAATATTTCATCACCTTTCATCTTCATTATCATTTCATATCATTTATCATTATCCTTTCATTATCCTTTCATTATCATTTCATATCATTTTCCATTATCATTTCATATCATTTATCATTTATCATTTCATATCATTTATCATTTATCATTATCATTATCATTTCATATCATTTACCATTATCATTTCATATCATTTATCATTTATCATTTCATATCATTTATCATTTATCATTTCATTATCATTTCATATCATTTATCATTTATCATTATCATTATCATTTCATATCATTTCGTTATCATATCATTTATCATTTATCATTTCATATCATTTACCATTATCATTTCATATCATTTTCCATTATCATTTAAATATCATTTCATATCATTTTCCATTATCATTTCATATCATTTATCATTTATCATTTCATTATCATTTCATATCATTTATCATTTATCATTTCATTATCATTTCATATCATTATCATTATCATTTCATATCATTTCGTTATCATATCATTTATCGTTTATCATTTCATTATCATTTCATATTACCATTATCATTTCATATCATTTTCCATTATCATTTCATTATCATTTCGTTATCATTTCATATTACCATTATCATTTCATTATCCTTTCATTATCATTTCATATCATTTTCCATTATCATTTCATATTACCATTATCATTTCGTTATCCTTTCATTATCATTTCATATCATTTATCATTTCATATCATTTTCCATTATCATTTTGTTATCATTTCATATTACCATTATCATTTCGTTATCATTTCATATTACCATTATCATTTCAATTATCATTTCATTTCATATTATCATTGCATTTCATCTACATTACATTTCATCACATATCATTTATCATCTTATCATACATCACATTATTATTAAACATTTCATTTCATATTATTTATCAGATTATATTCATCTCATCTCGTTAATCATCCCATCATTTTCATATCCATTCATATTACAAATTCATAATGCATATCATAAACACAACATTCATTTTCCATCATATTATCATTATTTACTTGCATTTGAAAATCCAAAAAAAAATAAACATTACATACATGCATTTTCATATCATTTTCCACACAACATTTTTTATAAAACATATCAAAAATCTCATGACATATTCACATCATATCAAATCATCCTGCATAACATCATTAGTACGCATCATCAAACATTTTTCATCATCATACATACATCATATCAAATCATCCTGCATATCGTATTAGTCATCAAATCATTAAAATACATACCACAATCCATAACATATCCAAATAAATGCATATCACATAATCATCTCATAAATGCACATCACATCATCAAAAATCATCGCCGCTACATATCATCACTCATCAAAAAAAAATGATACAAATGTCCAATGTCCAAAGAAACTGCAAAGTACAAAGAGAGATACATGGGATATGATCAAAAATTGCATATACATGCTCCCAAAATGATATACATCACAAACTAGCTGGTCGATGCCCCTGATGGAGCTAGTCCGAAAGGAGGTGGCCTGCCACTGGTACCTGCGTCGGGATCTCGTTGAGGCCCAGTAACCCCTCGGCTTTGTGTACGTGTCTGTGATCTGCTCCTGGTCCTCGTGTGGGACCATGGGAATGGCTCTCTCTGCTCAGAAGGACATAACTCCTCATATCTCACATGGTAGTACTCTGCCTCCCTCGCCATCTCCATGCCCTCTGCAATAGCCTCCCACAAAGATGCACTCTCTACAGTGCCCATGAGCCTCTGAGCAACGCCCTCAGCCTCTGCTGCCCTCCATCTCAAAGCATCCCTCTCTGTGATTAGCTGAGCTATCTGTGGGTTTGGGGCAGGCTGAGATACCTGTGTCGGTGTTGGAGCCTAAGCTTGAGCCTATGCCTATGTCAGTTGTGCCTGTAACTGAGCTATCATACTCTACGCCTGACCTAGCTGACCCTGAACAGTCTGCACCTAGGCCTGTAAGGTGGCTATCTATGCCTACTATGAAGAGGATGAAACTTAATAATAGTCTGTGGTCTGCCACCAGATCTGGGCTACCATACAATCTGAGCACTGGCTAGACTGTCGAACCTCTGCCTCACTAATCTCTCTGCCTCCCCTCCATCATCTCCCCCATCATCCCCACCATCTAAGCTGTCATCATCCCTATCACCCTCCTCCTCATCTCTGTCACCCTCCTCCTCATCTCTGTCACTCTCCTCTTCCTCCTCTCCTCCACCCACCACCTCCCCTGTCTCTCCTCCCCTGGTTGTTGTACTACTGCAATAGGCCCTGGCTCATCGGGGCATGTAAACCGTGGAAATCGATGTGTGTGGAAGTACACCAAGTACTCATCCGACATCCCGGCGTCTACCACCTCTGGCCTATATTCCCATGCCTCAAACTGTAAGCCGAAATACTCTATATAGGCCACCTAGGAGGTAATACATCGTCCCCATCTAGGATCATCCTTGCACCACCCATAGTGAGCAACGCCCTGTGGCATCCCCTATGTATACCTGTATTGCCTCTGAACTCGCAAAGCCAAAAATCTCTCAATAATAAATGGGGTATGCCCTATCAGATATCGGGGCATGCAGACAAACGACATCTCTAGGTGATTGGTATCCCACGGCTTGCAATCTATGTATGACCTCCATATCACTGAATCCACATCATCCAGCACGCGCCGCCAGTACTCCAACTTGCCCAGCTTGGGCTGGACAAGTGCACCTGAATAAGCATATACATATGGCCTGCCTGGTGGCCTAGCTCTAGCACACTCTAGCCTCGTAATCGCAATATGCTCCCAGTCCCAAATCTGAAGCAGCGTCACACCACTGGCCAAACTCGTCGACCCTCAATACACCACCTGATGTAGATCATGATACAAGTGGGCCAAAATGCAGCTCCCCCAAGCATACCTCCGCGGCTGCGTCACCATCCACTCCAGCATCCTACCCCATCCAACTGAGAATCCCTTCGACCGATGATCCGGTCCAAGGAAACCTCCAATGAATGTTGCCAACACAGTAACTAGGGCTAGATATCTACTAAAATCTACCCACGGCACCTAGTATCCGGCTATCGCCATATCACCGCAAATATTCCTGAGTGCCTCCATCCCTCCTATCTCCTTGTGGTCATAAACTACAAGGGAACCTACCACGGGAATCCCTAGAATCATGTACACATCCTCGGGTGTCACAGTCATCTCACCAGTCGGCAAATGAAAGGTGTTATGATCTGAATGCCACCTCTCTACCAATGCAGTCAACAGTCCCCTGTTGACTCAAATCCCTCGCGGGATGGTCAACAGGGATCCCAATCCACAAGAACATATCCACTGTACCTCTGCTGGAGTCAACTCTCCTATCCGATCCCAACACATCGGGAACCACTCTCTAATCTGGAGGTTATCAAAAACCTCCTATTTTTTTTGGTCATCACAAGGACAATCAATCAATGACCCATATCAGTAACCCATATCATACAATCAATTAGATCGTGCAATCATTGCTACATCTATTCATGTGAATATCAAATCAAGCTACTCTATCATCATTTACTATTTGGTTTCTTTTTTAGGAAAGCAAATTTATCAACGATCAAATCATTTTCTTATTTGTACTTCAGTCATGAATGCAAATATGTTTAAAAACCATCATCTACTATTTGGTTTCTATCATAGAAAACAAATTTATCAGAAGTCATATCAAGCATATACTCTTTGTTTTTCATTCCTATGAAGCAAAGTTATCAAACAATCAATCAATCTACTCATTTTTTTTCATCTATAAGAAACAAAGTTATCAGACAATCAGTCACTCCATCTACTCGTTGTTTTTCATTTTTTGGGAAACAAAGTTATCAGTTATCTACTCTTTGTTTCCTAATCAAGGAAGCAAAGTTATCCATTAATCATCCGATTTTCTATCATTTCTATCCATATCAACATGATGGCAAAACTAATTTCTCTATCTATTGACCAAGGAAGCAATGTAGACCATCATTTTTCATCACAATGGCATTCTGCCAAAAATTTCCCAGATGCGCTAATCTACGCCTCAGATGCGCTAAACCACATAAGCGCTACAGTTTACCTCAAAAGCTCTAAAAACCCCGTATGCACGGTTTTGCACCCTAAAAGCACTAAAATATCCCCTATAAGCGCTAAAACTCTATATGCGCTAAGATAACCAGTGGATGCGCTACTTCATACCCTAGATGCGCTAAATTTTTCTAGCCAGGTTTCTAACCTAGAAGCGCTAATCTACACTTTGTATGCGCTAAAAAACCTCAATTTTTCCCTACACCTATATGCGCTAAAGAACACCCTATATGTGCTACGAAAAATTTCTTGAATGCGCTAAAATAGATAGTCGTATGCGCTAAAACGACATTTTTAAAACCTAAAACCGCACGAAAAAAGTAAAAAATTTGATCAAAATCACAAAATTTCAAAGCATAAAGAGTTTAATCGACTCACCGATGGTCCATACACAGCTGGTCTCTAAAATCGATGGGCTTGCTCGAATCTATGTGTGTGAAATGGGATCAGCATCTCGCTATGTCACTATCAGAGCATCTAAATCATTGTAGCAAAAGAGTGAAAATGACTTCCACTTTCACCCCTTTTACCTTATATAGGTCAATTAAGGTGGGTTTTTGGTGGCATTTTATTCTCTTCACTTTATATTTTTCATCAAGGGCATCTTTTTCACCAATTATCGAGAGCTAAATCACCGAATCACCAGCAGAATATCATCATCCAATCCAGTTTTGTCATCATCCATGATTTACCTCTCGAGGGGGCATCATCAGCATCAACATCAAAAACATATCAGGGGCAAAAAATTTATTTTCTTTGAAGCAATGCGTTTCACACATCACTTCAAAGAGGGGCAAAATGTATATCTCTAAAAATGGTCAGGAATAATCGAGCTTGTTAATTGATTAAATAAAGATTATTTAATTAATATTCTAAAGTCATCTACATATAAATAAATTTAATTATTTATTTATATTGTTCACTTTTATAAATTCTTCTACCTTAATTAAATAAATAACTTTATTTAATTATTACCATCTTCTACACTCCTCTTAATTAAATTAAATAAATTTTATAATTTATTTATATTAATTATCATGTTATTCTAAATTTGAATATTTGAATTCAAATAATGGAATATTCCTCCAAACACCACTTCATCTCATAGTTAAATTAAATATTATAAATATTTAATTTAATATCTTTTCTCACTCATACATAATTAAATATTTAATTACCTTCTAAATTCATCTCTCACACATAATTAAATATTACTTATTTAATTATGTAAACTTCTTCACACATAATTAAATATTTTTAATTATGTAAACTTTCTTCACGCATAATTAAATATTACTTATTTAATTATGTAAACTTCTAATTTCATCTTCACACATAATTAAATATTACTTATTTAATTATGTAAACTTCTAATTTCATCTTCACACATAATTAAATATTACTTATTTAATTATGTAAACTTCTAATTTCATCTTCACACATAATTAAATAAGTTTATTTATTTAATTATGAAATTCATTCTTAACTCATTCTTCGAATGGCAACTTTCCTTCAGATTTAACTGAGAAAATTTGTGAAGAGGAAACCTTCTATTTCTCTCTCAACTTTCAAAAATCCCTCACCGTTGATCCCAACAAGCTTGATCTGAACTATTGATCATAACAGCCAATCAGGTTCTTTCGAAAACCCTTTAAATACATGTGCAAACTCAAGCATTGGTTAGACACGCACGCATATGCAATTACGCTAACACTTTTGCATCTTCAGCATCTTTATCAATATCCATATCTTAGCAATAATTTTATCACAGCAATAGCATAATCTTGCATTTTAGCATAGTATGCATATTCAAATCTCATTCTCTAGTAGTCCATTTCGTTGAGCTTGGCACATGAAATCTGAGAGCAACTTGAACCAACGAAACGCTGGAGATAGAGAGCAATAAGACAACTTCGAAGAATCTGCTACAAAGAGTTTGTTTAAATCTTCTTTTAGTTTCTTTGATATAAGGTTTTATTGATTGTGTTTTGAATTCGTTAATTTTAACCATATTTTCATACACCACAATTTGAAATAAGAAAATCTCTCAAGTCATTAATAAGAGGAGCATCTTTATTGTATGTAGTGTCTTTGGCTAATAAATCTTCAAACTCTCTGAGTCTCTCTTCCAAATAATGGATCTTCTCAGTAGGAACCTAGAGATAAGATTCACCGGAAATGGGAGAGGAAGAGTTAGAAGGAGTAATTGGTGGGGTATGCACTTGTACTTCAGTGGATGGAGATAGACTCAAAAGGAGTCTCAAAACTAGATGATAGCCATGTACTAAAGTCCTCAAATTCAAGACCTTAGTGGGGAGGACTGAACTGTCTTCTAGAACCCATATCTAAATTTTGATAAATTCTTACTACGTGCTCAGAGGTAGTGGGTTGGGATGTGAAACTCATAAAAGGGCATCACAATACTCTATCCAATACACATCCAACAAGAGAGAAGAAAAATTTTCAACAAAAATACAAAGGTAATAATAGGTTCGTGTCGGGTTCACCAAAATGTAGTGGAGGAAAAATGACACCCTCCCTATCCTCTAGGGATGAGTGTTCTTCAACTACCTCAAAAGAAAAGCTTAGGTGACAAAGGTAGAAAGACAAGGAATTTTGATTATATTTTGTGTTATGATGATTGAAGGAATAAAGATTTTAGAGACTAAAAGACTTCAAAGGTCTTGTGAGAAAAATGACTAGATCTCAACCAAGGATGACAACGCGGTGCATGGACGTCCCCATAGTGCATTGTAGTCTCATACAGTCTGAAAATAGAGATTTCTAACATAAATAACAAAGAGTCTACTAACAGTTTAGATACTAAAATTTGTAGGCTATGCTAAATTAACAAAATAATGGAAATGATAGAAATAACATTAAAAATAGAACATGCATAGATTAAACAAAATGAAGTGAAATGACAAGATGGAAAAGAGGAGAAAGAACTCATAAGAGGTCCAACACTATAAAACACCTCTCAACGCTCCAAATCAACAACCTACACACACAAAAATAGGGGAAAATGTTGGGGTTTTTTAGGGTTTTTCCTTAGTCAAACCTCCACATAGGTGTTCCCACCTACACAGATAGCCAGATAGATAAACATAAAAGAAAGTATATGATAGACAAATAGATAGACAAGATAAAGAGATAAACAAGCTAGAATATCAATATGCTACTTGACATAAAGCACGATAATGCAATAAAGAGAGTGAATTTTCCCTCCCATAAATAAGCTAGTGATGTTAAAGGAGATTATGCAACACTTGAGATGAGCCAAGAGAACCAAAGTGTTGGTGTAGAAGCCAAGACATGAGAGCACTTGCAAGAAAATGGTGTAGAAGAGTGAAAGAGTGAGCTAGAATGAGAGAGCAAAATTGGAAAAGAAAATAGAATGAAGAATTGAGTGAATAGAGTTGAATGGAATGAAAGAATAGTTGAAGGCATGAAGAAAAGGCATGCAAGATGGTGTTTGTGGCACATCTACAACCACATAGTCTTTACACTTCATGGGCAGGTGGAACTGTAGCCTCCCAATTACCACAAAATTAGGAATATTGTTGGGGTGTTTGCACGACACATAGATGTCTATACATCATGCTAGCGTCTACAACAAAAATTCACTTAAGAAACCAAAAATAAAGGAGTTGAGGGTGAAATTAAGGTTAGGTAAAAGGGGAATTGCATTATCAATTTAAATTAGGCTAAAGGGGAGGTTATGTAATACAAAATTGCACGAGGTGCAATTTTTGGCATTACACAAAGTAAAGAAGAATATGTGATTCAACTTCCTCCTACACCTGAGAAAGTTGAATCAAGGCCCTTGGATAAAAAAGAAGTTGAGGAGAACTCATCTAGCTTTGAATCTTTAGAAGAGGAGGAAGAACCTCCAACTCATCTTGTTCAAAGGTCTACAAGGCATAGACAACCACTTGAAAGGTATTCACCTAATGATTGGAGATGTATTTTTTCTTTGAATACTAACATTGAAAAACCCAAATTTGTAAAATAGGCATTAAGTATGAATGATGTAGAATACTAGAAGATTGTTATGGATGAAGAAATGGAAGCTTTGAAAAAGAATGATGTATGGGATGTTGTACCATTTCTTGAAGGATGAAAGCATGTTGGTTACAAATAGGTGTTTAAGAAAAATATGGGTCCAAATGGAGGTATTAAGAAGTACAAAGCATGATTGGTTGCGAAGGGTTACTCTCGGGTTAAGGATGTTGATTATGGTGAGATATTTTCCCCTATTTCAAAAATGAAATCTATGAGATTCTTTTTGTCTATTGTTCCTTCTTATGATCTCAAGATTAAGAAAATGGATGTCAAAATGGCTTTCCTTCATGGTGATTTGGAGGAGGATATTTACATGACATAGCCGGAGCACTACGTGGTGAAAGGTAAAAGTAATTTGGTTTATAAATTAAATAAATCTTTGTATGGCCTCAAACAAAGTCTTAGGATACGATGCTAAAAATTTGATACATATGGGTTGAGTTTTGGATTTGAGCATTCTAGATCAGATCATGGTGTTTATTATATATATGATGGTGATTGTTTCTTGTTTATTGCATTATATGTTCATGATATGTTATTTATTGGTAAAGGGAAAGGAGTGATTTTATAACTAGAGTCTCAAATTGCATCTAAATTTGAAATTAAAGATCTTGGTATAGCTAAAAAAATTGTAGACCATTAAGTGCTCCTTTTACCATTAGAAAAAATTATCTGCTTCAAATTGTCCAACATCCTCATTGGAGATGGGAGACATGACCATAGTGCGTAACTAGAGTGTAATTGGAATTTTAATGTATGCTAATATGGTCTACACTAGACTAGAAATTTCCCAAACAGTGGGATTTCTTTCCATATATATGTCCAATCTTGGTATAATTCATTAGGATGTAGTTAAATATTCTTTAGATATTTACATGGTACCTCAGAGTATTCCTTGTGTTATCATGGTAGTATGGTGGGAGATGGGAATTCCATTGATTTCATGATTTTTTGGATTCAGAATAGGTAGATGATGTTGATAGAAGAAGATCCACCAATGCTTATGTGTTTACTTTATTTGGTGGAGCAAATAGTTGGATCAACAAGCGACGGGCTATGGTTTCTTTGTCCACTACTGAATTTGAGTATATGGTAGCTACTCATGATTTTAAACAATCCATTTGGCTTAAGAGACTATGTTTAGATATTGGAATTAAGCAAAGTATAGTAACATTTTACTGTAATAGTCAGAGTGTGATCTGCTTAGCTAAGAACCCAACATTTCATACCAGAACCAAGCACACTGATGCATAGTATCATTTTGTTAAAGATATGGTCGAGGATGGTAGGGTGAAGATTGTTAAGGTAGAAACTTAGATGAATGTTTTAGATTCCTTAACTAAGCATGTAAGCATAGAGAAGTTCAAATTTTGTTTGGAGTCTACGGGCCTCACTGCCCCTAGCAATTAAATTATAGTGTTGATATTCCCCCTGCTCTTGCAAGGTGTTTGAAAAGTGGGAGAATGTTAGGAAAATGGTTTCTCCACCTTGCAATTACATGAGGTTACTATTTATAGTAAGTTTACATTTTCACAAAAATTGATGGGAAATTTTCCCCAAAGCTTCAAATTGGCTAAATAAGCATGCTTGTAAACTTGTCACAAGATCATGTCTAGATTTGAAGATATTGAATCTTTTTATTTTTCAAAGTTTCAAAGTCCATTTTGAAGGCCTTAGAGGCATTTTTGGACCTGAAAGTGGTCATTACCAATGTAGCTAGGTATAGCTTGATAGAGCGCTTCATGATCTTTTTAACGATTCAAGCAGTTCATGAATCAGACACCCAAATCAAAAGTTATGGCCTTCGGAAGTTGGGTCCCCTAAAATGGGAGATGTAAAAACATGTTGGACACATAAATGAGTTGTAAAGGGTGAGTTACATGTAGCGGTGTGTGTTTTGACACATCAAAGACATCTATTATTGAAGATAAGGATGGGCACTACTTTTTAGGTAGTTTTAGCTCATGGTTTTGTAATACCGTTTGACGGTTTCATGTATTGTATCTCTTATATATTAGGTGCATGAGATGGAGGTTGTGAGTAAGAGTATTATAGTTGTTGAGTTTCCTTTACATTTTTGGTTGGTGATACTCCTATGAGAAAGTTTTCTCTACAAGTATATCGTAATCTTGTTGAATTCTAAATAATATATTGGGAAGCTTTTGGAGTGTGGGGTTTTCCTCCCAAAAGGTTTTTCCCCACGTAAATCATTGTGTTATGGTATGAATGTTATTTATATTTATTTATGTTTAATTTTTTTTAATTGTTCAAATCTAAAAATATTTTTTATAACCCTCCTCTCAAGATTAGTGTAGGAAGTTGTTTCATTACCTTAACTTCCTTACAGATAATTATTTTAAAACTCTCTAGTGTGTACAAGAAGTGTTCATTTTATAGATTCACTAGGTGTTTTAAATGAATCAAAGTGTCAATCTTTAAATGGAATTGCAAGGGTACAAGTAAAATGTTTAAACATTCAACTCAACACATAATAATCAAGTGGAGGAAAAAAAATAAGAACCCAATTTGAATTTGAATTTAAAATATTAAAATTAAGGTGTTCCCTTTTGCAGGGCGCCCACCATGGGTTCGACTCTCCGGCGCTCCCATGGTACCGGTTGGTGTGTCCCGCCAGCACTGCCGGTCACGGTAAAAAGTTTGCCGGCGGTGGGGGGTTATATGGGGGGCCGTGCTGCACCCGATTCCCCTCGTTAAAAAAAAAAAATTAAAATTAAAATATTAAAATCATTTATGTAATTGTATATCTAACCAAGGTTATTTGTACAATTGTGGATCTGACCCTAGGCAAAAAAAATATCAATTTATAAATCAAAAAAGTATCTCAAAAATTAATACAAATGGAAATCAATATAAATCATATTATACTACTATAATTACGTAAAGACTACTCCAACCAAATTAAATCCAATACGTAAAAAATTATGATGTACATAATTTTCACTATTGGGTATGTGCAGGATCATGATGGGCCAAAAAGTGGCAATATGTAAGTGATATGATGGCCCATGTGGCTGACAACTTTTTTTTACCCAAAATTGATGAAACAAAAGGGTTTTTAAAGGAGATTCTCAACTTTCCACCAATATAAATTATGCTTTACTTTGAATTTAATAAATAATTATTATTCATTTTCTATTTGAATTACAACTAAAGCCGATTGATAGGCTAGTTGAAAAACATCTATAGCTTTCAACAAGATCACATTTTTGAATCAAAACATAGCCACATTCTATGTTTCACATACTATAGTATTAAAAAAATGAATTTCATGAAATTTTGACCAAGTTAAGGTGGTCGACATACGAGTTTTATATTTTAAAAGTTGTAATAAAAATTCATAATTAATTATTTATTTTGAAAAAATTACAAAAATATGTATCACATCGGGACATGAGTCCTCTACTTAAATCTAAAATCTTATAAAAAAATATTATCATTTTATTGTGGTTAGGGTGGTCAGACAGACACCTACTTCTTATTTTTTCCCTAAAATTTAAGTACTACTACATTGAAATTTCAAATTTTCACCAAATAGATTTTAACTTTTTTAAATAAACCTAGTAGTTTAGAAACTAAATTCAATTTTCTACAGATTCTATTCTTACATATTTTTGAAATAATATAGATAACTTATTCAAATTTTTACGTCAAGTTTCCTAACTCTGATTTTTTTGAATTTTTTTCAACTTAAGGGCCTATTTTTTTCCATGATGATCCTGGACATACCCTATTGTTATCTTATGCTTTCATAAAAAAATATTAATGTATTTAATTGATTTCATGTATTATAAAACTAGTGAAATCTAATTTTAAATAGCTTTATATATATAAATCTATATAGATATCTAAGTGCAATAGAACTCAAAATTAAATGCTTATTGAATTTAAATTGAGACTAAGAAAAATCAACACTTTAAGTAAAATACTCACTTTTTAGGAATTTTGTATATACCAACAAGAGTGAGATGCATATATGTAGCAGACCACAAGAATAAACCATTAAATTATACATAAGGTGTAGGTAAATTTGAATGGAGGTTTTGACATTTCATGTACTCACGAAATCCATATATGTACTACTATTACTTCTTATCATATTCAAAAACCTTGGTGAAGCGGGTAAATAAATCCAAATCCATACCTAGATAGAGGCAATATTTGCAAGAACTATGCATGAGGATTTGAAAATTGGAATATTTTGAAAGGGCTGGTGTCCATAGATAATATTAAAGATCTTGTTACACAAGAAATGATCTTTTCAGTCAAATATTTGTCACTTGAGTCAATGATATAAAACATTGATCAAATACAATAAGGAAACATGAAGTGATGCCAAATATGCTAGTGTATAGTACATTGATGATCTAACATTAATGCTCTATCTTTCTATGTGACAATGTAATGCACATAAAAATTTTTGGATGGAAATTCATATGTTTAAAATGAATTAGGGTTTGTTATTAAATATAACACCTTGACACACAAGTTAATGAATTTTGTACTCAAGTTTGTATATAACTAGTAGTTGGAGGGAATCAATGAGGGACCAAATTTAAATTTGAACTTACAAGTACATAGTTCATTTATGCATTGTGTGGAACATTATGTGGAATGAACATGGATTGATTTTGCAACATGTGAATTTGACTTGGTTTAAGGAACCAATGTTCAAAGGATCGAGACTAATCCCTTGAGTAGATGGGATCAAGATAGGCTCATATTATTTGTCAATTTTCACACTAGGTTATGTCACTTGTACACTAGTCATTGCACTAAGAATAGCCTTGAAAAAATAGACCAAGACTAAGAGAAAAATTTTAAGGTATAATTTTTTTACTATTACATTTTTTCCTCATTTTGACTTAAATGTGAACTACTATGAATATTTATATCAAAATAAAACAATCAATTGACAGTGAAGTAAATTATTCCACAATTATAAAAAGGAAATAAACAAGGATATCAATTTGGTATGTTTTTCCTTCCAATAAGTGCTCCATCTTATAAAACATGCAAACTAAGAAATTTTATGAGTGGCATCTATCAAGTTTTAAATAGGCACAAACTACAACTTGCTCAAAATGTCAACAATCAAAAATTAAAAGGGTAAGGGATTCTACATAGCATGGAAAGAGGAATCTTCCTAGCAACAAAAAATTAAAAGGACTCCATCTGGAAATGAAAGTGACCATGAAATAGTCATTACAACCATACTCCACAAAGGAATATTAGTAACACTATTTTTCTCCTATAATTGGTTGCATTCAAGGGATACAAGGAATTTAAGGAAATGAGAGTGATAAAATTATGTGAAAAAAATAAGTGTGTAGGATATCATTATGTGAAGAATATCTAACAACATAGTACAATGTGATCATGAAAGCATGTGTGAAAGAGGAAGCAAGGTGCACCCAATACTACCCACACTAAGGATAAATCAAAAGTGATCAAATTCATGAATACTAGATAAGAATGTGTAATAGAAATGTAAGATGTTGATATAATAATAGTTGATAAAGCATAATCCTCATAAACATATAAAGCTAATATATAAACATAATAATCATAAATATGTGTAAGCATAAGATCATAAGATGTAAGCCTTTAATTAATTAATAAACATAATAATCATAAACATATGTAAGCATAAGATAGTAATTTGTAAGCATGTAATCATCATAAGAAACATGTAAACACAAGATAGGAATGCAAGCATGAGCATGGTAGCACAAGATATAAGCATAATAATTACAATTGAACATGTAGGCATGTAATCATATCAACTTGATAATTGTTGGTAAACAAATTTCTCTCTTGAAATGTTATGCAACTCGCCTAATGGAAAGTGGAAAAAACATTCCAATATTTGGTAAAATAATGAGAAATATGGTAGGGGATGTAACCCCAAAAATGGATTGATAAGAAAGGACCTATTTCTCTAATTTCATTCAAGGAAATGAGATCCAAACAATGAAGTGACTATCAACCCTTAGGTGAGTCAAATCAAGGTATGAATCAACAAATTTCCTCTCTATGCAAGGATGGGGATGTGAGTCAAAATGAACTTTGGGGAGAAAGATTAAAACCATCAAACAAACTCCAAAATGTAAGCTATAAAATGCAAATAAAAGACTGTACTCAAAATTGATAGAAACAGTAATCAAAAGGCAGATCTGCAAAGGGGAGAATGATGTGTACCATTCACCAAAAGTCACTTTTTCAAGCTCACTAGGGACTCATTCACCCTATGGAAAATGGGTCCTACCTAGGGCTCTGCAAAAATCCTTTCTAGGTTCTCTTTTGTTGTGTCTGCACTCCCAAATTCCCAATTTTCACTGTCGAACGGTTGGAAATAAATATCGTAGAATATTTTCTATGAAATGACAACTTTTCTTGCAACTTTGACAACTTTACAACTTTCTTCAATTTTTCTCTTCAAAGGATCTTCCACCTAAAATCTACAATCACACATCAAAGAGAAAAATGTTTGTTAACTGAATGGGGGTTTGGCTTGGTCAAACCCCATTTGAGTATTTAAACTTTGTAATAAAACAATGAAAATCATGAAGGAATGATGAATGAACAAGTCTATGTAACGATTCACCAAATATTTGATAAAATCTTGGATTGTAGATATGAAACTTGCATGAATTGGCTTCAATGGATGTGGATCTTGATCATGAAACTTGAATAGAAACAGTGTCCTTGAATACTTTAATAGACCTTGAACTCTACATCACCATATTAGCTCAAACAACATGCATGATGCAATAAATCTTTGACATGACAATGGAATTTGATTGCAGCAATAATCTTCAATAAATATACTCTTGAATGACTTGAAATGCTCTTGAATGCTCTTAATAATGCTCTAGCTTGATCTCATGAAGTCACATAAAAATTCTAGGATGAAACATAGTGAAATGACCTCTTATTTATAGATATCTTAAGATTAATTCCTGAAATTCAAATATCACAAGCCGACATCTGAATATACATTTGAAATCATTGAAATACCACCAAAAACATAATTTGAATTTAGGTCTTAAGTGAAATTGAGGGCACATTTTCCCTATAGTGAATGGGTCCTAGGTCACTTACCTAGGACACACATTACTCAATGTTAAGCATTATGTTATGGTATTTATGAATTTCAAGTTTTATACCTCAAAAATTGCAATTAATTATGCTTGGATTTAAATTAAAGGGGCCAAGTAAGGAAAATTAACCTCAATTAATTAATGAAGCCATATATTAGTGTGAAAGTGTAAAGTTACACCTTACAACACCAAAAATAAGGCACAATTAAGTCCATTTTAATTAAAGGGCCCTAAACTTAATGTGAATATGTAAAACATATTACAACACTAAATTAAGGCATAATTAAGCTCATTTTATTATTAATTATTCTCAAATTAAATGTGAAAAAGGGATACTTTTTCCTACACTATATTTAGCTCCCACTTTAGTGAGAGTATGAGTGCAAGCACAAACTCACACTAGAGTAGACATTCAAGACACTTATGTATGCAACAATGATAAAGATACATAATCATACAATATAAAAGACTAGGAATATCAAGCCTAGACTGTCTGATCGACATGGAACACATCTAATTCTTTAGTTTGTGCTCACTCTAAGGTAGCAGAACTTTAGGTTTTCCACTAGGTGATTCTCCCAATAAAGTGGCTTAGTGACAAATTCATGCCAGGTCTACAGGCTCTCACCATATAATGAGAAAGTCATGCATGCCTTTGTCTCAACTCTCATCATACTAACCATACCAAAGCTATCCCTCTGATAACTTCAATAGGGTGCCATAAGGAAAGGTTTGAAGCTCCATAGGGCTTAACAAGCTACATTATGCTAAGCACCTATGAACAAGGCAAGGCTCCACAGGCAAGCAAGGTGTGTTATGCTAGGTGGCCTTCAATTTAGGGGTTCAAGGTTCATAAGGTTAACAAGTTGTATTATGCTAAAAACTTATGAACAATAATGCTAGTAAAAAAATTTTGTTCAAAGGGGTTTTACTTAGTTCATATAATTTCTTCTTCTTAGGGAACATTGTGCCTAATTTCACCAAGAGAGAACAAATCAAAAGTAAAAGATTCACAACTTAGGGAATGCAGTGTGTCACATCACTACTAAGAGGAAATTCATACGCTAAGAAATATCACACTCTTGGAGGACATCAAACAAAATGACACCACCAAGAAAAGGACGCATCACAAGAATAAAGAAAATCACACCATGAAACATGAAAAATGTCAAAAGATATTATCAATCTATGCCCCCACTTTAAAGCAGTTGCTAACACAATTGTTGTGAGAAATTGCTTTAAAGTATCCAATGTTCAATCCTAAGACATGAGAGATTCCTTGGAAAGCCCTATGCCAAGTCATATGTTTCTGAAATGAAGCTACATCATGAAAAGGAAGGAGGGGTTGCCCCAAAAAATACATAAGGGATCTACAGATTCAAGGTCAATATATCTTTGCTAATATGTTGTTATAGAGCTCAAAAATGCCATCATTCCTAAAATACTCATAGAACTAGAAGAATGACACAAAGAGAGAAAACAAAGAAAAAGCTTTTGGGTCGACATGGAAGAGACCTAAATGTCTCGATGCCTTACATAATCTCCAAAATGAAAGCACAAGAAAAAAGAAAAGATAAAGGTTTATGACATATAGAATAATGTAGGTACAAGTAGAGGAATGCACAAAAAGAGAGATACATCAAACAGAACATTATGGGGGATCACATTACACACATGCAATCACATAAAGAAACATGAAAAAGAAAATAAAGCAAAATACTAGTGAGGCACATGTGAGTCAACCTATATCAGGTCGTCTACATCCCAATCTTGAGCGATCAGTAAATACGAAAGGTGGAAAACTAGCCAAAGGGACAACATCAAGTGTTGAACCAGGACAAGGCTATCTAACCCCTTATCCCCACTAAGTGTGGGACAAGGATGAGCTGAGATAAGTGATGAGAATGAGCTCCTTGCGGTAAAGAGAATGATTTGAAATGAATGTAAAACATGTGATAGCAAGGGTGCTATGATCCTACAACTATTACATAGCAAGGAGAAAAAATACATGTGTTAAGGGATTATTTTTATGATATCAAACCCCTCAAATATTCTTTTTAAAACACAACACTCATCAGTACTATAGTGTCAAAAAAGTATCCCTTTTTCCACACTTAATTTGGGAATAATTAATAATAAAATGAGATTAATTATGCCTTAATTTAGTGTTGTAATATGTCTTTCATAGTCACATTAAGTTTAGGGACCTTTTAATTAAAATGGACTTAATTGTGCCTTGTTTAGTGTTGTAAGGTGCAACTTTACACTTTCACATTAATATAGGGATTTATTAATTGATTGAGGTTATTTTTCCTTAATTGGCCCCTTTAATTCAAATCCAAGCCTAATTAAATATAAATTCTTAGGGGTAAAACTTGGCATTCATAAATGCCATTTCACAACACTCTACTTTGGAAGATGTGTGTCCTAGGTAAGTGACCTAGGACCCATTCGCCATAGGGTGAATGGGTCCTCACTTTGTCCTAGGACCCTATTTTTGCATGATATTTCACCTTGTATGATGTGTGTCCTAGGTAAGTGGCATAGGACCCATTCGCCCTATGGCGAATGGGTCCTCACTTAGACCTAGGACCCCTCTTTGAAATATGTTTTTGGCAGTATTTTAATGATTTCAAATCTATAATTCAATGTCAAATTGTGATATTTGAATTTACAAAATTATCTTAAAATAGGTATAAATACAAGGTTATTTCACTAAGTTTCATCTAAGACTTTCTAGAAAAAATCAAGTTATCTTAAGAGAACTTCAAGAGCATTCAAGAGCAATTTCAAGGAATTCAATGGTAGAATTATTGAAGATTATTGCAGCAATCAAGATTCCATTTTCATGTCAAAGAGTTATTGCATCATGCATGTTGTTTGAGCTAATATGGTGATGTAGTGTTCAAGATCTATTAAGAATATTAAAGGCATTGTTTCACATCAAGTTTCATGATCAAGATATACATTCATTGAGGCCACTTCATGCAAGTTTGCAGATTTGTTATCCAAGCTTTCAAATAAGGTTTCACTATTGCATTTCAAGGTTTAATTACCAAAATGGGGTTTAACCAAGGAAAAACACCATTCACCTAACAAACAACATTTTTCTCTCTTTGATGTGTGATTGCAAGTTTTAGGTTGAAGATCATTTGGAGAGAAATTTTGAAGAAAGTTGCAAAGTTGTCAAGGTTGCAAGAAAAGTTATCAAATCACAAAAACTGATGTACAAAATTTATTTTTGGCTTTCCGCCAGTGAACAACTAGAATCTGGGAGTGTATGTTGAGTAGAACAGAACCTAGAAACTAATTTTTAGGAGCCCTAGCCAGGACCCATTCACCATAGGGCGAATGAGTCCTCAGTGAGGTCTATAAAAACACTTTTGGTGATATGTACACAGTATTTCACCCTTTCCAGATCTCCCTTTTGACTATTATTTGTGTTAGATTTGATTTTTTTCTTCATTTGCACTTTGTAACACACATTTTGAATGAAATTAGAAGAATAGGTGCATCATACCCCCTTTGTTTCATTTTGATCAATCCACCTATTTTTTATCATTTCAAGTATTATGCCAAATTCTTCTATGATATTGATTGTGAGACTTGTTTGTGTTCTTAGGATTTGGATTTGGATTTTCTCGAATGGGTGATAATGTTATGAGTCCTTGATTTAGAAGTGTGTGTAAGATTCTTTCATTTTCAGACATGGGACATGGAAATTTGAGTTTCTTGAGTTTGTAAGGCTTTTGTTTCTTGCTTGATTCACCAATTTGTTGAGATAAATTTTGAGGAGGGCATAAGATTACCTTATCATCCTTATGAGGCATTGGTTGTTCCTTAGGAAGGAGGACACTTATGTCAAGAGGAGGATCTTGATATCCTAATCCTTTGGTTTCTTCAATAGGAAGTTCCTCTAAAATTTTATGAATTACATGCTCATTAGTTATGTCACATCCTTGGTTGGTTAAAATCTTAAAGCCTTTGTCATAAGTCTCTTCTAGGTTGATGGGTGTGTTGGTCACTTTGTTAACATAAGATGGATAGGTATGCACTTGATTAGAGGAGCTAGGTTCACTCATTTTTGGAAGTTTAGGCTTAGTTTGTGACTCAATTTCAAGATGTAAAAGACAAAACATCTCAAGTTGTGTTGGTTGTTTCATGGAAGGATAAAAGGATGCATTATTCGCATGATTGTTAAGGAAATCATTTATGAAATTGTTCATGCTATCATCATCTTCTCCAATGATGTCAGCTTGATGAGGACACTCATTAGGAGTTGGTTGAGCATGGTTAGGGTCAATTGCATTAGGATCATTTCCAAAAACACAACTTGAAACATATTGCTAAAACACTTGTCCATTCTTATATTTTTAGATTTTAAAACAAGGTAATTTTTTATTACACTATGCAAAAACCTGAAAATAAAGTATTGTAAATGCAATTTTGAAATCACACAATGCACTAATTTTATCAAATTAAGCTAAATATGATCAAATTGAAGAAACAAAAATTCTGCAAATAGAAATAGAAATTTGAAAATAGCAAACAAAAATTTGCAGAAATGAATGTTTTAATACCCAAAAAATCAAGAAATGACCTTGATCAGGGACTCATTCACCCTAGGGCGAATGGGTCCTGGCTAGGGTTTTGAAAAGTGTTTTTACAGATTGTTGAGTTAACTTTAGTGGGTTTTAGATTTTGATCTGAAACAACAAGTTACAATTTAATTTTTTTATGCGAAATGAAGGTTGAATGCAAATGCAAAATGTGATAAAATGACAACCTAGAAAACCTAGTTTGATATGCAATTTTGTTTCAATTTTCAAATGCAAGTTAATATGATGCAATGCTATGTAAATGATATGCAAAATGACTGATTTTTTTGTATTTTTCAAATTTAAAAATGCAAATATGCAATCCTAAAAACCCTAGATGCAATGCAAAGTTAAATGGAAACTAGACATCCTAAATGAGACTTAATTCAATGCAAAGAAATGCAAATGAATTTCAAATCTAAATCTAGGGTGAAAGAGGACTCCAAAATCAGAAAATGCAATGATCAAACTTAGGTTCACCAAAATGAATAACGAGAAATATGGTAGGGTATGTAACCCCAAAAATGGATTGATAAGAAAGGACCTGTTTATGGGCATGTGCAAGATCACAGGGATCCAAAAAGTGGAAATGAGAAAGAAAAAAAAACTTGTTTTTACTTTGCCAAAATCACGAAAAAAAATGTTGACTTTTTGTATGGGTCGGGTAAAATATTTGTTTTGGTTTGGTAATACCAAAAAAAAATGGATATTTTTTTCCTAAAATTAATTTTCATCTATTTATGCAAACAAAATGGATGAAACAAAATGGATATCGATTTCAAATGAACATCCATTTTGAAAAGCCCAAAAAGCACACTTCAGTAAAATGGGCATAACTTTTGCATTTTTATCAAAATTTTGATTTTTATAGGAGTTGGAAAGGTGATTCGGAGGTCTACACAATGGATAAGATTATTCTAATAGATTGAGCATAAAAATTAATTATAATCATTTTAAGTTCCTCCTTAAGTTTTAAAATTTTAAATGCTCATAATTCTTGCATACAAAGTCTTTTTCTCATTTTTTTTTGCAATAATCATCCTAAATGACTTGAAACATTAAAGAAGTAATAAATAATGAAAAATATATATTTTTTACTAAGGAGAGTAAAAATTTGCATAAATCATCATAGAAGGCCTCCTTTTTTTCTTTGATCCTATGTGCACCTTTACCGAAGTTGAACTAGGAGAACATATATATATATCTCTCCCTCTATCTATTTTTCTATCTCTCCCTCTCCTTCATTTACCCTCTCTACCTATCTCTCCACTTTTCCTTTACTCTACCTTTATCTATATCCCCCCCTCTCTCTCTCCCTCTCTACCTAGCTCTCTCCATTTCTCGTCCCCTTTATCTTGCATAGGTTATATATATCTCTACATATCTCTCCCTCTTTCTATCTATATCTCTCCCTATCTCCCTATATTTATATCACTCCATATTTCTATATCTCTCTACTTATCTCTCTCTATGTCTCTCACTCCCTCTCCCTCTCTCTCCCTCTATCTATTTATATAATCTTCCTTTTCATCAAGTTATCTCCATATCCTTCTCACACTCATATATATACACACACCCTATGTATGCCTTCCTATATCTATCTCTTTGTCTATGTCCCTCTCTCCATATCCCTCCCTATCTCTATTACTTGTCTCTAGATATCACCTCCTTTCTCTCTCACTCTTTCGCCCTCTATCTATATCTCTCTATCTCTCTCTTTATATCTATCTATATCTTATTATCTCTACCTGTCTCTCTTATTCATTCTCTCTCCCCCTATCCTTTTCTATCCATATATTTATATACCTCTATCTCCCTATCTCTCTATCTCTCTCCATATCCCTCTCTATCTCTCTATATCTCCCTCTATCATTATCTCTCCCTCTTCCCCTCTCCCACTATATATTGATATATCTCTACCCCTCTTCTTCTCTCTCTACCTCTCAACCTATCTCTCTCCTTTTCTCTACCTCTATCTCTCTATCTACACCCTCTCTATGTATCTCCCACTCTCCCTCCCTCTATCTCCCCCTCTCTATCTCTCCCTCTTTATCTCTCTCCTTTTCTCTACCTCTATCTCTCTATCTAGGGTACCTAGAGAGATAGGTAGGGAGTGGGAGAGACCTGAGAGAGAGAGACCTAGGAGGGAGAGAGACTTAAGAGGGAGAGGGAGAGGGGGGGAGGGAGAGAGAGAGAGAGAGAGAGAGAGAGAGAGACTTGAGAGGGGGAGAGGGAGAGAGAGAGATATAGGGAGGGAGAGGGAGAGAGACTTGAGAGGGAGAGAGAGAGAGAGAGAGTTATCTAGTTAATGTGGGAAGGAGAAACTTGAGAGAGAGATGTAGTGGGAGAGAGAGAGAGAGACCTAAGAGAGAGAGGGGGGAGGAAGAGACCTGAGAGAGAGAGAGAGAGAGACCTAAGAGGTAGAGAGACTTAAGAGGGAGAGAGACTTCAGAGGGAGGGAGAGAGGGAGATGGAGACTGAGAGGGAGAGGGAAAGGGAAAGGGAAAGGGAGAGAGAGAGACCTAAAAGGGAGACAGACCTAAAAGGGAGATAGACCTAAGAGGGGGAGAGACTTAAGAGGGAGGGAGGGAGAGAGAGGGGGAGAGGGAGATGGAGAGTGAGAAGGAGATGGAGAGGGGGGGAGAGATGGAGAGGGAGTGGTAGGGATCTGAGAGAGAGGGAGAGAGGGAGTGTGAGAGAGAGGGGGGAGAGGGGGAGTGGGATATACTTGAGAGAGAGACACCTAAGAGGGAGATGGAGAGAGAGAGAGAGACTTGAGAGGGGGGGGAGAGAGAGAGAGAGGGGGGAGATGGACATGAGAGAGAGAGAGATGTGAGGGAGAGAGAGAGATACCTGAGATGGAGATGGATAGTGTGTGTGTGAGATAGAGAGAGAGAGAGAGACCTAAGAGAGAGATAGGGAGAGGAGTGGGAGAGAGACTTGAGAGGGTAGGAGAGAGAGAGAGAGAGAGAGAGAGAGAGAGAGAGAGAGAGAGAGAGAGAGAGAGAGAGAGAGAGAGAGAGAGAGAGTGGGAGAGAGAGACCTGAGACAAAGATGGAGAGTGTGTGTGTGAGAGAGAGAGACCTGAGAGAGAGGGCAAGGGGGAGTGGGAGAGACTTGAGAGAGATAGAGAGAGATGGAGAGTGGGAGAGAAAGAGGGAGTGGGAGTGGGAGAGAGAGAGAGGGAGTGGGAGATACCTAAGAGGGAGATGGAGAGTGAGATAGAGAGGGAAAGAGAGAGAGACTTGACACCCTGGAGAGAGGGAGATAGAGTGGGAGAGAGATACATGAGAGGGAGATGGAGATAGTGTGTGTGTGTGTGTGAGAGAGAGAGAGAGAGAGAGAGAGAGATAGGGAGATAGATATATATATATATATAAGAGGGAGATGGAGTGTGTGTGTGTGTGAGAGAGTGAGAGAGAGACTTGAGAGAAGAGAGAGAGGGTGTGGGAGATACTTGAGAGAGAGAAATAGGGATAGAGGGAGTGGGAGAGACCTAAGAGAGAGATACTTAAGAGGGAGAGAGGGAGTGGGAGATACCTAAGAGAGAGAGATACCTAAGAGAGAGACTTAAGAGGGAGAGACTTCAAACGGAGGGGGGAGAGAGAGGGAGGGAGGGAGAGATAGATATGGAGAGTGAGAGAGAGGGAGGGAGAGAGACTTGAGAGGGAGAGAGGGAGAGAGAGAGAGAGAGAGAGAGAGAGAGAGAGAGAGAGAGAGAGAGAGAGAGAGGTGGAGAGGGAGGGGACTTGAGAGGGAGGAGAGTGGGAGAGAGAGTCCTAAGAGGGAGATGGAGAGTGTGAGTGAGATTCAGAGAGAGAGAGACTTGGAGAGAGAGAGGGAGGGAGGGAGAGAGGGAGTGGGAGAGATCAAAGAGAGAGAGAGGGAGTAGGAGAGACCTAGAGAGAGAGAAACCTAAGAGGGAGAGAAACTAAAGAGGGAGAGAGACTTTCAAAGGGAAGGAGAGAGAGATGGAGAGGGGAGAGATGGAGAGTGAGATGGAGGGAGAGGGAGAGATGGAGAGGGAGTGGGAGGGACCTAAGAGAGAGAGAGAGAGAGAGAGAGAGAGAGAGAGAGAGAGAGAGAGGGAGAGAGACCTAAGAGAGAGAGAAAGAGAGATATATAAAGAGGGAAAAAGAGAGAGGGAAGGATGGAGAGAGGTAAAGAGATAGGTCTAGAGCTCAAGGAGAGAGAGAGAGAGAGAGAGAGAGAGAGAGAGAGTTAGAAAGATAGGTCTAAAGAGGGACAAAGAGAGAAGGAAGCAGGGAAGGATGGAGAAGTAGATAGTTAAGTCTAGAGTTCAATAGATCGATAGGGAGAGGTCTAAAGAGGTAAAAGAGAGGGAGGGAGGGAGAAACAAGTGGAGGGATAGGTCTAGACCTTAAGGGGATACATAGTGAAATATAGAGAGGTAGAGAAATGGAAAGAGAGATGTGATGTTTTATGAAAATTTGTTCATCTCCTTACTACAAAAAATATAAATATTTCATTATTCATTACTTTTTCTTATGTTTCAAGTATTTTGAGATGAGTGTTATAAAAAAATCAAGAAAAAGAGACTTTGCATGCAAAAGTAGTGAGCATTTGATGTTTCAAAAATGAAATATGAAGTTCAAATGATTATATTTGATGTTTCAAAAATGAAATATGAAGTTCAAATGATTATAATCTATTTTGTGTACAATATAGAAACACTACCTAGTCTATTATGTAGAGCTCTCAATCACCTTTCCAATGCCTATAAAAAATAAAAAATTTGATAAGAAACACAAAATTCATGCCCATTTTTCTAAAGAGGGTTTTTAGGTCTTATGCCTATTTTACTAAAGATGGTTTTTAGGTCTTCAAAACATATATCCATTTTGTTTTCCAAAACGGATATTCGTTTTGTTAGGATATTTGTTTTGTTTTCCAAAATGGATATCCATTTTGTTAGGATATTTGTTTTATTTTCCAAAACGGATATCCATTTTGTTAGGATATTTGTTTTGTTTTCCAAAACGGATATCCATTTTGTTGAGATATCCATTTTGTTTTCCAAAACGGATATTTGTTTCAAATGGATATATGTTTTCTCTAAAAAAATCTGCAGCCTTGGGATTTCCCTCGGGTTTGCCTTGGTTTTTGGCTTGGGATTACCAAACTTGGAAAGTCAACCCAAAAAACGTGTTTACAAAATTTCCTTAGTTTTCCAAAATTTGCCCTTGTGGCTAACGACTTTTTTTATCCGAATTTGATGAAATGAAAATGGTTTATAGAAAAAATTGTTAGCTTTCCACCAATATAAGATATGCCTTATTTTGAATTTAATAAATAATTATTATTGATTTTCTACATACATTACGACTAAAGTCTTGATTGATAGGCTGATTGAAAAACTTCTATAACTTTCATACTATTTCTCATTTTTTGAATCTAAAAGATGTGTCACATTCTATGTTTTGCATACTATAGGATAAAAAAAATTGAATTTCATAAATTTTTGACCAAGTTATGGTGGTCAGACAAACATTTTTTAATATTTTTCAAATTTTCTAATAAAAAAATCATAACTAATTATTTACATGCAAAAAAATTACAAAAAAAATCTGGCACATCCGAGTATGTGTCCTCTACATATATTGAAAGTTTTAAAAAAAATGTATTTTTCTTCTACTTAGGGTGGTCAGACATACACTTGCTTCTTATCTTTTCCCTAAATATTTATTACCACTGCATTGAAATTTAAAATTTTCGCAAAATAGATTTACTTTTTTCCAAAAAAAAAAACTAGTAGTCTAGAAACTACATTCAATTTTCTACAAGTTTTGTTCTTACATATTTTTCAAATTATGTTAATAACCTATTCAAATTTTTATGTCAATTTTCCTTTGTTTTTCTAAAATTTCATTGCCACTTAGGGGCCTAGTTTGGACCCCCGTGATCCTACGCATACCCTTATCTAATTTCATTCAAGGAAATGAGATCCAAAAAATGAAGTGACTATCAACCCTTAGGTGAGTTAAATCAAGGTATGAATCAAAAAATTTCCTCTCTATACAAGGGCAGGGGTATAAGTTAAAATGCACTTTGGGGAGAAAGATTAAAACCATTAGACAAACTCCAAAATGCAAGCTATAAAATTCAAATGAACTTGACTGTACTCAAAACTGACAGAAACAGTAATCAAAAGGTAGATCTGCAAAGGGGAGAATGATGTGTACCATTCACCAAAAGTCACTTTTTGAAGCTCACTGAGGACTCATTCGCCCTATGGTGAATGGGTCCTAGCTAGGGCTCTGCAAAAATCCTTTATGGGCTCTCTTTTGCTCTGTCTACAATTCCAGATTCTCGATTTTCACTATCGGACAGTCAAAAATAAATCATGTAGAAGAGTTCCCATGAAATGACAACTTTTCTTGCAACTTTGATAACTTTGTGCAACTTTCTTCAATTTTTCTCTTCAAAGGATCTTCCACCTAAAATGTACAATCACACATCAAAGAGAGAAAAATGTTGTTTGTTAGGTGAATAGGGGTTTGTCTTGGTCAAACCCCATTTGAGTATTTAAACTTTGTGATCAAACAATGAAAATCATGAAGGAATAATGAATGAACAAGTCTATGTAACAATTCACCAAACCTTTGATAAAACCTTGGATTGTATATCTGCAACTTGCATTAATTGGCTTCAATGGATGTGGATCTTGATCATGAAACTTGACTAGAAACGGTGTTCTTGAATACTTTAATAGACCTTGAACTCTACGTCACCATATTAGCTCAAACACCATGCATGATGCAATAGATATTTGGCATGGCAATGGAATCTTGATTGCTGCAATAATCTTCAATAAATCTGCTCTTGAATGACTTGAAATGCTCTTAATACTACTCTATCTTGATCTCATGAAGTCACATAAAAATTCTATGATGAAACATAGTGAAATGACCTCTTATTTATACATATCTTAAGATTAATTCCCGAAATTCATATATTACAAGCCGACATCTGAATATACATTTGAAATAATTGAAATACCACCAAAAACATAATTTTAATTTAGGTCTTAGGTGCAACTAAGGGCCCATTTTCCCTATAGCGAATGGGTCCTAGGTCACTTACCTAGGACACACATTACTCAATGTTAAACATTATGTTATGGAATTTATGAATGTCGGGTTTTATCCCTTAGCAATTGCAATTAATTAAGCTTGGATTTGAAGTAAAGGGACCAATTAAGGAAAATTAACCTCAATTAATTAATGAAGCCCTAGATTAGTGTGAAAGTGTAAGGGTACACCTTACAACACCAAAAATAAGGCACAATTAAGTCAATTTTAATTAAAAGGGTCGTAAACTTAATGTGAATATGTAAAACATATTACAACACTAAATTAAGGCAATAATTAAGCTAATTTTATTATTAATTATTCCCAAATTAAGTGTGAAAAATGGATACTTTTTCCTACACTAAAGTTGGATATATTACTTATGAAATTGTAATCTTCCTTTGTGTTTGAAAGGGGAAGCTCCATATGATCTTATTTTGGATTTTTTAATATACTATGAACTAAAATGAAAAAAAACCTCAAACAATAAATGTACAAGTGTTATTATAGGTTATGATAAGTTTCTTAAAACTTAAACAAATGCATTATAAATATCAGAGACCACGCATACGAGCTTCATAATGATTGTATACTTCAAATGACAAACGCATTCAAATTGAGATACCAGGAACTGAATATCTTTCATAAGTAACTCATTGAAGATTGACTATTTGTTATCACAAACAGGATTAAGGATTACAAAGGTCATTATCAACTTAACATACAAAAGAGTAATGATAACACATAGTAAACACCATGAATGCACCTTCAATAATTCCTTTCATTACTTTATAAAATTATACAATCTCAAAAATACCTTATGCAAATTTGTGAAAATACCAAAAATTCCCTATGCAATAACATAAGCCTTGTATATATTGGATTTCCATTGTAACTAATTCATAACTAACTTAAATAACTACATAGGCAACTACCTTCACAATTTTGAGAGAAATAAAATAACTTTATTTAAGTTAGAAATATCTCAACTTTTATGCATAGAAGGCTCATTTTCTAACCTTTTACAAATATGACATTGAAACTTTTTACAGAAGATAACATTGAAACATAACAAGTGACTTATGACTTAGGAATTTAAGAAGAAAATTAGTATAATTGAATTCATTAAGGAACTCATTTTCTCCCATTTGTATCACTCTTGATGCCTTCTGTAGAAATCCTTTGTGCTACAAGTTTCCTCTAATGAAAATATTTTTTTCTAAATATCCTGAATAGCCTAACAACTTGGGCTAGGAGTTTTTTTCTAGGAACAATCACATTACTCATCCTCAATTTCCAATTATCATGAATTTTTTGAATCTCTTCTAAACTCTAGCAATA
>VDFB02000402.1:0-22908 GCA_007258455.2 Sequoia sempervirens | reverse complement strand
AGTGATACTAATTCAGATTTAAATGAACAAGACTATCATGAGAACATTACCATCATTGATTTACCTTGTACCTCAAATCCTACAGACAACTCCATTTTGACTATAACCATAGCCAATTTCACGCAACCTAATGACCTGCTACCGCTAATACATCTCAATCTCATTGACTGGGATCTATCTGAACCTCTTGATATACCTATGTTTTCAACCGACGAATCTATCATGAACTTCCTTTCTAGAAATGACGTAAATGATTATTCCACTGGTGATTTTCAATGTAGAGTTTTTAATCAGGATAGTGTCAAGCCTCCCAGCTGCAAAAATAAAAATAAGAGAGAAAGATCTAATGGGAAAACTAGAATCTAGCAGTGTTAGATCAAACAAAAGATAAAACAAAGAGCGTATCAGATGGTGAAAACCTCTTTAAGGCACCAGATGATGGGATGCTTGACACTCTCCTGTATAATTCATTCGAGGATCTTTCATCTTGATCGGGAAATTTTACAAAAAGTGAAGACCTTGAAACCAGTTATGAAAACCAAGGATCCTACAATTAGCTGCATTAATGACAGATAAAGAGGTACCTGATTTCATGGAATTTCTCAAAGTAAATCAAGTCAACTTTGCCTGGTCTTATGCAGACATGTCAGGTCTTGATCTTGATCTTATAATGCATCACTTGTCCATCAAACCAAGAGTTAAAACCCTATGAAACAAAAACTTGTTATTTGTATCCCCGCTGCACTACTAGTTATGAAGAACTTTAAAAATCCTCGCATGTGGATTTGTACATCAATTGACTATGCGTAATGGATTTCCAACATTGTTCCTATGTCCAAGCCTGACAAAAGTGTTAGAGTGTACATAGATTTCAGACATCTTAATAAGGCATGTCCTAAGGATGACTTCCCTCTTCCAAGCATTGATACTATAGTTGATCTGATGGCTAGCCATTCCATGTATTCACTAATGGATGGATTTTTTGCTTATAACCAAAATCAAGATTGCACTTGAGGACCAGGACAAAACAACTTTCACATGTCCATGGGGGACTTACTGTTGGAATGTCATGCCTTTCGGTTTAAAGAATGTTGGGGCTACATATCAAAGAGCTATGACTACAAATTTTCACAACATGATGCACACATTCATGGAAGATTATGTTGATGAAATATTGGAAAAATCATACACAAGAGAAGGAAATCTCAAGGTATTAACCAAAATCTTTGCAAGGTTGGAAAAGTTCAAAGTTCACCTCAACCCTCAGAAATGTGTTTTTGGAGTCACATCTGGAAAGCTCTTGGGATACATAATATCAACAAAAGGAATTGAAGTAGATCCCACCAAGGTACAAGCAATCATGGAAATGCATCCACCAAAGAATATCAGTTAGTTGAGATCATTACAGGGACAATTTCAATCTATACAAAGATTCATTGCACAACTAGGAGATAAAAGTCTACCTTTCACACATCTACTACATAAGAACATTCCTTTCAAATCGGATGATAAGTGTGAAATGGCCTTTCAACAAATCAAGTAGTACCTAATGAACCCACTAGTTTTGGTACCACCAAATCTGAACAAACCACTCATCTTATACATTGCTGCAACAAAGACATCTTTGGGGGCATTATTAGCACAAGAAGACTCTACAGGAAAGGAATGTGAAATTTATTATATCAACCGGACACTAACAGGTCATGAAATCAACTACACTTTTATTGAGAAGTCACTCATGAAAATATCTTTAGCCCATAGAAGTTTCACAATCAAGAAGGCACCGCTACAATAAACTTTGTTGCAAAGTAAGATTGATCCACTCAAATATTCAAGCAAGCAATGCATTGGACAGGAAGTTGCTGAAGCGTACTGGTCGTACATCTTAAGCGAGTTTGATATCCATGTTGATCGTAGCAAATAAAGGATAGGTTTAACAACGGACAACAGTTGAAGCACCCCTACGTTGTATATAATCCCATGCACACTGGCCCTCTAGATGCTTGGATGGTTCTCAACGTAGAATCCCAGCGCATGGCTGGCTTATACTTTTTATTTTTGTCTTTTACTCAAACATGGTCTAGCGCACACTTTGTCACCTCGAAATACCTATCTCTACCATATAGTAATATTTCCATGCACCAACAAATAAAAGCCAATATAAAGCTTAATTCAATCGGACTCCAAAGGATAGCATTAGAGGGAGAATCAAGGACTACAAGTCTATGGGTGGTTCATAAAGTTAGCTCAGCTGAAGAAGACTGTACTAATGATTACAGGTTCAAGGATGGAATTTTTCTGCCATAAGAAAATGGTTGATGCATTTCCAAGAAATACCCGATAATGTCTTCATACATATTCCAAGGCTTGATAACAAGGTAGCTAATGCCATGGCCACAATCGCTTCACTATTACAACTCCCAGAAAATTAGGCTCGCTATGAATTCCTAATGGAACAATCATTTACACCTGCCTGTGACACACTTGAAAGCCAAATCATTTGCCACTTACTAGGATTTGATTCACCTTGGTATGGCAAGATTTATGCTTACCTAAAAGATGACATCTTACCACTCGACTTATCCCATAACCAAAAGAATAAATTTATCCGCCAATCCTCTCACTATACCCTTATCGCTGACACTCTCTATTGTTGTGGTCTTGATGGTACTTTACTTTGATGTCTTGAACATGATGAATTTGAAAAGGCTTTACAAGAAGTTCATGGTGGAATTTGTGGTACTCATTCAAGTGGATTGACCTTATCCAAGAAATTGATTAGAATGGGTTAGTACTAGCCTACAATGGAGAGAGAATCATTCACCTTTGTAAAGAAGTTCTCTAAATGTTAAATACATGGAAATATCATCCATGCACCAGCACAAAAACTACAACCGTTCACGCCAACCTGGCCATTCTCTCAATGGGGGTTAGATCTCATTGGAAAGATTCATCTGTCATCATCGAATAGACACAAGTTCATCATCACAACGACATAGTATTTTACCAAGTGGATTGAGGTAGTCCCTCTCACTAAGGTCACTAGCAAACAAATCTCATCATTCATACTCAACTATCTCATTTGTCGGTATGGCATTCCAAACTCCCTCATTATAGATAATAGACGACCATTCAAGAATCAAGATGTTGATGAACTTTGTGAGAGATTCCATATTCAACACAGATACTCAACACCTTATTATCCACAAGGGAATGGCCAAGTAGAGGCCTCGAATAAAAAAATACTAAAAATATTGAATAATACTATGAATGATGCAGGGAAAGATTGGCACATTCAACTTAATCCAACATTATGGGCCTACAAAACTAGTATCCAAACACCAACAAGAGAAACGCCATTTTCTCTTGTCTATGGAGCATAAGCCATTTTTCCACTAGAAGTTGAGATTCCATCACTAAGGGCATCATTGAAGGGTCTCATAACAGATGAGGAGTATAGATTTTACCAACTACAAGAGTTGGAACTCCATGATGAGAAGAGACAACAAGCAGCTGAACATTTGGAAGCATATCAATAGATGATGCGTGATGAGGGTGCAGTCTGAGACTTAGGAAATAACCCAAAAACAAGAGAATAATTTTATTATTCAGAAAATGGAGTTTCTTACATGCAGAGGATCTCAAATCCCCAAGTTCTACAACACATGCAAGTTACATAAAGCTACAAAATAACCCTTTTTGCAATATGCGAGCTTGTCCCCCAAAAATCTCCCCAAAAATTAGAAACCCACCCATAAATAGGGCTCCTATTTAGTTTGGAGCCAAAACAACATTCAAATTTGAGTTTAGGTAGTTTGGAACCAAAAATTACAACTTGAAGTTCAAATTTCTAAAGAACGTTTGCAATTGTATCTTCTAGAAATTGTGCCAACTTCCCGGGGCCATAACTTTTGATCTGGGACTCCAATTTGTAAACTGTTTGAACCGTTGGAAAGGTCTCAAAGTCAATAACATGCTTGAAACCCAATACATTGATTTTGGCAAGCTTTAGGGCTGTTCTGGGAAATCTAAGTGCCTCAAATCTATCTCAGAAGATTTTCAGGTGCAAATCTGGGAAACTAAAACTGTAATATCTTTCAACCTAGGAATAGAAAATAAAAACCATAAATTAGGAATTTTATTATGATGAAAAGGGTATCCAAAAATGTAAAAACATCTAAAAACTAAGAAACTTGAAATTTAACTATTTTTGGGTGATGCAAGATTGCCCTTACACCACTAGATGCTCCTGCATCAGACACCCAGTGTAATTTGAGAAGTGACCTCGTCACGTCTCAGATGGTGGAGGAAAAACCCAAATGGTCAACCTCTACCTTAGGCAACTAGGATGAATCTTCAACAGGCCTTCCTTTCTATTTCACAAGATATTCTTCATACAGCCTATTTCTAGTACTCCTTCCCATATGACTATCCAGGATTTCTTCAATCTCCTCCTTTTCTGAAGTAGGTGATGGAATCCCACACTATTCCATCGTTGGTACTTCCTCTGTGCCACCTTCATGATACTCTGTCAAATCTAAAATGTTGAACACAGGGGAAATGTTGAATCCATTCGACAACTCTACCTCATATGCATTCCCGAAATCATGCTTCTTCAAAATCTTACAGGGACCAAACTTCTTCATCTTCAATTTGTTATATGTTCCCACTGGAAACCTTTCTTTCCTCAAGTGGACCATCACGTCATCACCAATCTGAAACTCCTTATACCTCCTCTTCTGATTTTCCTTAGCCTTATATTGCATATTCATCTTGTTAATATGTTCTCTTACCTTCTCATGTATATCCTTGATGTGTTCTACAAAATATTTGGCTTCAACACTAATTTCTTTCTCTTGGTCCATCTTCCTCAAGCACTCGAGCTACATGGGCTACTCTTATACACAATCTAGAATGGTGATCTACCAAGCTTCCTTGGCTGGTGAAAATGTTGTAAAGAAAATTCCCACTGCAAGATCAAGTCCCATCCCTTGGGTTTATTCTCCTTACCAACCAAAGAGGGTTACCCGTACCTTGTTAACAACCTCTCAGTTTCAATGCATCTATTCAGGGATGTGTTAACCAAATTCTCAACTCGCCTTCTTCCACAAGGTCCTCCAAAAGTACCCCACAAATTTGGTATCATGATCTGAAACAATACTCTTTGGCAGACCATGTAGCCTCACCACCTCTTTGAAGAACAAGTCAGCAATGTGGACTGCATCATGGGTCTTCTAACATGGAATGAAATGTGCCATCTTCGAAAACCTATCAACCACCACAAAGATTGAATCATTCCCTCATTGTGTCCTTAGAAAACAAAGAACAAATTCCATACTTATATCCTCCCATGGCCTCTCTGGTATAGGTAAGGGCTGATATAAGCCTATATTCTGGCTCACTCCTTTAGCCATCTGACATACCTTGTAGCTTTGTACAAACTTCTTCACATTCTGTGATAATTGAGGCCAATAATAATGCTCATTGATAATGGCAATGGTCTTATCTCAACCAAAATGTCCTGCCATTCCTCCACTATGCTTCTCCTTTATCAGGTTCTCCCTCATGGAACTCCTCAGAATACACAATTGACTTCCCTTAAATAACATGCCATCATAGATTATGAAATCCATCCACCTTGTCTTGTCGACTGTAATAGGTTCCTTGCAAGCTTTCCAAGCCTCTACAAAATCAGGATCTTCTGCATACAGTGTCTTGAGTTCATTGAACCCAACCACTTCAATTAGCATCTTTGTCATCAATGTATGCCTCCTACTTAAGGCATCTGTGACCCTATTTGACTTCCCACTCCTATGTTTCAAAACAAAGGTATAACTCTGCAAAAACTCTACCCATTTCATATGCCTCTGATTTAATTTTCCCTAACCATTTAGATACTACAAGGGCTGATGATCACTATATAGAAAAAATTCCTTCGGCAACAAATAATGTCTCTATTTCTTTAATGCTTGAACTATTGCATAAAATTCTTGATCATATATAGAATAATTTCTCTTGGCATCATTTAACTTTTCACTGAAATAGGCAATGGGCTTACCTTCTTGGCTCAACACTACTCCAATGGCACAACCACTGGCATCAAAATCCACCTGAAACACCTTGTTGAAATCTGGGAGGGCTAGAATAGGTTACTCCACCTTCTGCTTCAACAATTCAAAACTTTCTCGCTGCTCCGTGCTCCACTTGAATTCTTTTCTATCCCTCTCATTGTTTCAGTCAGGGGTCCACAAATACTACTGAAGTTTCTAATGAACTTTCTATAAAAACTAGCCAAACCATGGAAAGATCTCACCTCGTAGCAATTCTTGGGGTAGGCCATTGTAGAATAGCTTTCACCTTCTCTGGGTCCATCTTGAGACCTTCTGCTGAGACAACAAACCCCAAGTACACTAACTCCCTCTTCACAAAACTGCACTTCTTCAGATTAATCAACAGTTTCTCTTCTCTTAACTTCTCAAAGGCTCTTTGAATATGCATCAGATGCTCATCCAATGTCTTACTGAAAATCAAAATATCATCTAAATACACAATAACAAAACTTTTCAAAAATTCTTTTAGTACCTCGTTCATGAGCCGCATGAATGTGCTCGATGCATTGGTTAGCCCTAAAAGGCATGACTAACCACTCGTACAGGCCCTCATTGGTCTTGAAGGTAGTCTTCCATTCATCTCCCTCTTGAATCTAGATTTGGTGATATCCCTCTTCAGATCAATCTTTGTGAAGTACTAAACTCCACTCAAATAGTCCATCAGGTCATCCATCCTTGGCAGGGGAAATCTGTACTTGATTGTTATCTTGTTTATGGCTCGGGAATCGGTACACATCCTCCACTCCCCATCCTTCTTTGGTGCTAGTACTGTAGGGACTGCACATGGACTCAAACTCTCCTATATCAAAACCTTTCTCAACAACTCTTGAACTTGTCTGTTCAACTCCTCATTTTCTGCTGGAGTTATTTTATGAGCTGCCTTATTTGGAAAACTAGCTCTCAGGAATCAAGTCAATCTAATGACTGATCTTCCTTATTGGTGGTAAACCCTCGGTACATTATTAGAAAAAATATCCTAAAACTCATCTAACATCCAGAAACTTCTTCTGAACCTTCTCACTATCCTCCTTACTCACTCTAGGAATCAATGCATAACACACACGCTCATGCTTCATACCTTCTAAAAATTTTCTTCCATCTACATAACAAATTCTAGCACTACTGCATACCTTTTCTTCGGTCTCCTTCAGGGGTTTCAACTTGTGACGAACCCCATCCTTTGTCAAGGAATAAGTGTTTGCATGGTCATCATGTATAGCCCGCCTATTGAACTGCCACGGCCTCCCCAACAACATGTGACATGCATCCATGGGGATGATATCACAGAGTACCTCATCATGGTAGCTTTTGATCTTGAACTTTACTAGGCACTACTCATTGACCAAAACTTTGTGGTATTTTTGCAACCATGAAATCTAATACAGATGTTTGTGCCTTTCCCTCTTCAACTTCAACTTTTTGACCATCTCCTCTAACACTAGATTATCGGTGCTCCCACCATCAATAATGACATCACAACATTTTCCTTCACACTTGCACCTTGTGCGAAACAGATTCTTCCTTTGTTTTGGTTCTTTTTCCTTAGTCACCAGGTCTCTCCTAATCACTAGGGCTTCTCCCCTTTCAGCATCATCTGAATGTTCAGATTGGGCCACCTTATCTACATGTGCAACCCTTCCATGACCTTCTAGCATTTTGTCTGCCCTTCCTTGGTGTTGTGGACATTCATAGGCTCGATGCCCTTCTTCACCACACTGGAAACACATTCCTCTGAAACCACCTTTTCCAAATCCTTGTCCATATCTCCCTCATCCTCTACCTCTTTGATCACCACTATTTTGATCACGAGGGTAGTAGAAGTTGTCATTCCTTTGGCTTCGGCTGGTACCCACATTTTCACTTTTCTTTTCATCATCATTTCGGCTTCCTGAAGCTCTTCCACTGCCCCTTCTACTTTGACCTCCTCATCCTTTTTGCTTGCCATCAAAACTTTTGTTTAGCTTCTCCTCCACCTTTAGAGAAAACTGATACAAATTCTCAATGGTGGTCATTCTGACTAGGCTTAACTCCTCCTGAATGCTCGGTCATAACCCATTAAGATATCGGGCTACCTTCTCCTTATTGGCCTCTGTGTGACCCGTTCTAATGATTATCTTATGAAAATATTTAGTATATTCTTTCACAGATCTGCTTCCTTGCTTCAACCCTTGCAATTTCTTCAATAGATCTAACTCGTAGTCCACTAATATGAACTGCTTCTTTAGTTTCTCTACCATGCGATCCCATCTGGTGATCTTTCCTTTTCCTCTTTGATTTCTTTCCAACTGAACCTCTTTCCACTAAATAATGGCATGGCCCTTCAGCTTCATTTTCGCAAACTTAACCCGATCTGGGTCCTCTATTTCCTCATACTCAAAATATTCTTCTAGCTTATTGATCCAGTTGATCAACTCTTCCGGGTTCAGACTTCTGAAATAACTAGGAATTCTTCTTTGGGTTTTTTCCCGATCTTTGAAATGGCCCTTATTAGCCACATTTGGTCTTGATAAATTGCTTCTTCTTCCTCTTCTACATTTGAACCTTCTTCCTCTCCTTCATCCTCACTTTCCTCCTTTGGGTTTAACCCTCTTCTCAATTGCTCTTGTAATGCATCAATTTGTCTCTGAAGGGCTGCCCGTGCATCTCTTCCACCAACATTTCTGCTGCCTCGACCACCTCTAGCACCACCATGCCTATCAGGAATCACTCTTGGAGGAATATTTCTTGACCTCGACCCACAACCATGGTCCTGGTGTGAATTGCCTCACGATTGGTGATCTGTCCACACGCTCAAGAAAACCCACTATAATACCACTTGATGAGGGTGCAACCCGAGACCTATGAAACAACCCACAAACAAGAGAATAATTTTATTATTCAGAAAATGGAGCTTCTTACATGTAGAGGATCTCAAATCCTCAAGTTCTACAACACATGCAAGTTACAGAAAGCTACAGAATAACCCTTTCACAATATGTGAGCTTTTCCCCCAAAAAGCTCCCCAAAAATTAGAAACCCACCCATAAATAGGGATCCTCTTTAGTTTAGAGCCAAAAAAATATTCAAATTTGAGTTTAGGTGGTTTGGTGCCAAAAATTACAATTTGAAGTTCAAATTTCTAAAGAACATTTACAATTGTATCTTCTAGAAAGTGCGCCAACTTCTCGAGGCCATAACTTTTGATCCGAGACTCCAATTCGTGAACTGTTTGAACCATTGGAAAGGTCTCAAAGTCAATAATGCACTCAAAATCTAGTATTCTAATTTTGGAAAGTTTTGGGGCTATTCCAAGAACTCTAATGCCTCAAATATAACTTAGAAGATTTTTAGGTGTAAATCTAGGAAACTAAAATTGCAATATGTTTCAACCCAGGAATAGAAAATAAAAACCATAAATTGGGAATTTCATTATAATGAAAAGGGTATCCAAAAATGTAAAAATATCTAAAAACTGAGAAACTTGAAATTTAACTATTTTTGGGTGATGCAAGATTGCCCTTACACCACTGGATGGTCCTGCATCAATGTCTCACAACTACAATCATAGAGTCAAGCCACGTACCTTTTAGGTCAGTGGTCTTGTTATAAAGGAAAACCCACGGAATCAACAAGATAGAGAAAAGAAAGGAAAGTTTGAACCAAATTGGTTGTGTCCTTATGTGGTCATAGCAGTATATGGTTCAGGAGCATACAAGCTATCAATGCCAGAAGGGGACCTGTTTGATAAATCCATCAACAACATACACCTAAAAAGGTATTATGTCTAAAGTAGTTATTCTCATCCATAAAAGTCCTAAAGAAATACAAAAACAGTAGAAAAGGTCTTGAAAAAAAAAATCTATAGAAAAAAAATCATTGTCATAGGGTGAAAACTTGGCAACAGGTAGTCTATTGATAAGAAAAATACAACAAAATAAAAAAGAAATTAAAAAAATGCAATAAAGATGAATAGTGAAAATCTGGCAAATAAATGCTATTTGTAGCCCTTTGACTATTAGTTCATTTTTACACTTAGCTTTTCAGCTTTCATTTCATGCATCTTTTTATCATCTTAGAATCGTACCAAGATCATATTGTCATCATTTTTCCTAGAGCGATAACGTCTTACCATGGCTTGATCATTGTACATATCCATTTCGGCAAGTTGTGTCAATACTAGGGGAAAACATTGAAAATACTAGGGGCAATCAACTTTTAGGTTCTACCAAAACAGATAGACAAATGACATAGAATCAAATCATGTAAACAAACAATCAAATCCTATGAGCAGTTATCCAATCATTGATCCATATCATAACAATTTTCAGCACAATCCATATCATAAATCATATCTAGATGATCTAAACTATGAATAATTTTTGGAATAGCAATATTATATTTTGAACAATGGTTGTTTGATTTTCAATATCATCTCTCAGGAGCACACTCAATGATGTACTGAACTAGAGTGGCAAGAAGAGAGGATGATTTTTCTTTGTTTATTGTCTTGAGGTTAACTATCAATTTGCTGCAAATATGTCACGAGACATGATTTCCAAAACGTATCTTTGATGACAGTTCCACATTTGCATCAGAAAGTGGTTAGTCTTTGTCTGTTTATGCAAGAAATGCTCAGGTCATCTCGGTTCAATTATACCTCGATGCTTGTGTTCACTTGCTATATCAAAAACCATGAAAGTTGTACTCAAGTCATCATTGGTGCTAATTTCCCCTCTGATGCTTGTACATACTTCCAACATTTTTAAAGGCTCTATGATGATACAAGAAAGCTAAAAAAAGGCTCAAAAAATGGTTGGTTTCATTTAGTTGCATTTCATTTAGATCAATGTACATATCTACATAGTGGATTTGCATTAGAGTTTTTGAAAGACTGAACAAACCATCAATAGTTGGCATGTCTCTTTGGACTATTTGTAGAGGAAATTCAAACATTTTTTTCATTATCATTATCATTTCAACTAGATTATTATGTATCATTCATTTCCGTCTCATTTCAATCCCATATCATTTTCATATCATTGACATCTCACTTATTACTTTCTTATCATTTTGTTTTCATTTTACACATTTGCATACCATTTTATCATCTTCCTTACTATTTCATTATCATATTTTATCTTTGAGTCATCATTTCATAATCTATTTCACTTATCATTTCATTACATTTTCATTATCATTTCACGCATCATCTTATCTTATCATTCATCATATCATTTTATCATCATTATCATTTTCATATCCTTATTATTCATATCATTATCATTTATCATTTACCATCATTTCATCGTATAATTTTCATCTCATACTCATTTCATTTGTCACATCATTGTCATCATTACATACCATTTCCTTTCATCATCATTCTTTATTACATACATTATCATTTCATTCATTTCCTTATCATTATTGGTTCCTGTCGTTATCATCATCCCATAATTATATCATTCATTTTATTACATGCCATTATCATTTCATATTCATTTTTGTTATCATACTCATTCATTTCATTATCATGTCATATTCAATTCATTTTAATTCATATATTTTATCCTCCCTTCCATGCATTTATCATTTTCATATCATTTTCCATTAACATTTCCTCATTCCTAGTTCATATACATATTACAAATTCATGATGCATTTCATAAACACAACATCCATTTTCCATCACATCATCATTCAAAAATTCCAAAAACACAAATTTCATACATACATTCCACATCATTAGCAAAACATACATTTTTATATCATATTCATATATCATATCATTTCAACACGTGGAATTTTTGTCATCATCATCCACCTGCATGACATCACTAGTACACATCATAAATCATCTTTCATCATCATATCAAATCATCTTTCAAATCATGTTAGTTAGTAAATCATCAAAACTACATATCAAAATCCATATCACATCATGAGGAAATAAATACATAACCATATCATACCATCACATAAAAAATGCAACATATCATCAAAATCATCGCCGCTACATATCATTGCTCATCAAAATACATACAAATGTCTAAAATTTCAATGAAACTAAAAAGTCTAGAAAGATACATGAGATATGATCAAAATCAATATACATGCTCCAAGATAATGATATACATCAATAATTCTACATCCATCACTCAAGGATGGCTGGTGGAACCCCTGAAAGAGCTGGTCTGGAGGATGATGGCCTGCCCCCTACATCTGGATCCCATTGTGGCCTTGTGACTCCTCTGCTCTGTGTAGCCATCTGTGATCTGCTCCTGGTCCTACTATGGGACTAAGGGAAATTCTCTCTGTGCTCAGGAGGACACAACTCCTCATACCTCACCTGATAATACTTAGCCTCCCTAGCCATCTAAAATCCCTCTACAATAGCCTCTTGCAAGGATGCACTCTCCATAGTGCCCATGAGCCTCTGTACAACACCCTTTGCCTCTGCTGCCCTTCGTCTGAAGGATTCCCTCTCTGCTATCAACTGGACCACTTGTGGGTCTGGGGTAGGAGGAGGTACATGTACCTATACTTGTGTTTGTGCCAATTGTGTCTATAGTTGTGCTACCAAACCTTGAGCCTGAGCCAACTGGCTCTATAGCTACGCCTGTTGTCCTTGCAGTGCATGTACCTGGGCTTGCAGAGCATCTATCTATCCTTGTTGTGATGTGGAGGAAACCCTGATCACTATCCTCCATCCAATACTAGTCCTAGGCCTTCACATAATCTGAACACTACCCAAAAAGTATGGCCTCGGTCTCACTGGCCTCTACAGCTCCCCACCTATTCCCTCTCCATTGTCATCCCCATCACCATCATCTAAGCTCCCCTCCTCTCCACTATCCTCCTCCTCTCCCCCAAAAACTACCTGCTTACCACTCGCCACATCCTCCTATCTCCCAACCCCTGGCTGAGGTGCCACCAAAATGGGTTTTGGCTCATCTAGACATGTAAATAGTGGAAATGGGTGTGTGTGATAGTAAACTGAATTCTCCTCTGACATACTAGCACCAACAATATCTGGTCTGGGATCCCATACCTCAGGCTGTAATTCCATATACTTTGTATACGCAACCTGGTAAGCAATGCAAGGACCCCATCCAGGCTCATCCTTGCACTGTCCATAGTGTGCAACACATTGTGGCATACCCTATGTAAAACCAAACTATCTTTGTACTCATAAAGAAAAAAATCTCTCTATGATAAATCATGTGTAGCCTATAAAAAATTGAGGTATACCTACAAATGGTATCTCTAAGTGATTTGTATCCCAAACATCACAATCAATAAAGGGCCTCCATATCACCGTATGCATGTCATCTAGTGTCTGTCTCCAATACTCCACCTTGCCCAACTTGGGTTGGACAAATGTAAATGAATAAGCATATGCATATGGCCTGCCTGGTGGCTTAGCTCTCGGACATAGCAGTCTAGTCACAACAATATTCTCCCAGGCCCAGATCTGAAACAGAGTAACCCCACAAGACAAACTCGATGATCCTCTATAAACAACTTAGTCTAAGTCATGATATAAGTGGGCTAGCATGCAACTCCCCCAGGCATATCTCCATGGCTGACCTAGCATCTGCTCAATAATTCTCCCCCATCCAACTAATAGTCCCTTTGACCAGTGATCTGGACAAAGGAAGCCTCCAATGAAAACACCTAACACTACAAGTAAGGCAGATAACCTCTAAAGTCTACACATGGCACCCAATACCCTGCTATCTATGCATTGCCATACACCCTCCTCAATGCATCTATGCCACCCAACTCATTATGATCATAGAACACAAGGGCACCTACAACCGGGATCCCCAAAATCCTGTATACATCCTCTAGGGTCACCGTCAACTCACCAGTCAGCAAATGAAATGTGTTATGCTCATAATGCCATCTCTCTACTAACGTGGTCAACAGTCCCCTGTTGACCCAAATAGGAGGCATCGCCAACAAAGATCCCAACCCACAACTCACTATAAACTACACATTAGTAGGAGTCAAATCCCAAATCCTATCCCAACCCATGGGGAAGCACTCTCTAATTTGGAGGTTTTTGAAAATTTCCTATTTGTGGACATCACAAGGACAATCAATCAGACTCATATTAGACTCATATCAACACAACCTATCTACTTCACATCATGCATATCAATGATCCATATCAAAATACCCATGTCAAACAAGCAACACATATCAGACTCATATCAAACATCATAGCATGTGGACCATATCTAGAGAATCATATCAAGAAATCAATGGAAAATCTATCTATTTGCATATCAAATCAATCTACTCTATCATCATTTACTATTTTTTTTTCAAGAAAGCAAATTTATCAACATCCTATTTGTACTTCAATCATGAATGCAAATATATTTTCAATCAAATCAATCTATTATTTGTTTTCTATCGTAGAAATCAAATTTATCATAAATTCATATCAATCATCTACTCGTTGTTTTTCATTTTTTTGGAAACAAAGTTATCAGCTATCTACTCTTTGTTTTCTATTACGGGAAGCAAATTTATCAATTTATCAACATGATGACATGACAATTTCACTATCTATTGACCAAGGAAGCAATAATTTATCATCATTTTCATCATCCGACATTCTATTTAAATTTCCTAAAAAACACTACTCTATGACCTAAAAGCGCTAAAATCCTAATTGCACCATAGTTTCCCCCTAAAGCACTAAAACCCCATATGCACGGTTTTGTGCCCTGAATGCACTACATCATTTCCTAAAAGTGCTATTTCCCCAAAAGCGCTACTTCATTTCTCAAATGCGCTATTTCACCCCTAGATGCGCTACAACCCTAAAAGTGTTGATCTTCTACCTAAATGTGCTAATGTACCCAATTCAACCCTAGCCTCCAATAAGCACTACTTCATTTATCGAATGCGATAAACTATGGATATCTTATAAGTGTCATTTTATTACCTATAAGTGCTAAAAAAACTTTGAATGTGCTAAACTATTTCCTAAAAGTGCTAAAACCACCAGTTCAAACCTAAAACCATGCTAAAATCATTCAAAATTGACTAAAACATGAAAATTTTCAAAGTACAAAGGGTTGAATCGACTCACCGGTGGTCCATACATGGTTGGTCACTGATATTGGTAGGACCGCTCGAATCTATGTCAGTGATACGGGATCTCCATTGCACCATGTCGCTATCAGAGCAAAAGGGTCCTCAAAAGTCAAAAAGTGCAAATGACTTTTCTTTTTACCCTTTTACCTTTTAAGGGTCAAACCAAGTGGATTTTTGGTGGCATTTTTTTAACTAGGGCATTTCCTTTTCATCATTTATCAGGAGCTAAATCACTACGTCCCTTTCATCATCCGAATTTTCTCATTAACATTTTCGCATCATCAATGATTTGCCTCCTAAGGGGGCATCATCAATATCATAAACATATCAGAGTTAGATCAGGGGCATATCAGTTAAATTTTTCAATCAAGGGAAAAATCAAACACAATAAATTTTGAAAGCAGGAATATTTTCTTTGAAGAAATGCATTCACACATCACTTCAAAGAGGGGCAAAATGTATATACATAAAAATGGTCATGTCTAAATCCTGGCATTTAATTAAATATTTATTATTTAATTAATTCCTCTACATATGATTAAATTAATTTGATTTAATTATATTGTTCATCCACTTTATTCTTCCACTTTAATTAAATAAATTCATTTTATTTAATTACCACTTTCTTAAGTCCACTTAATTAATTAAATAAATGTCATTGTTTATTTAAATTAATTATCACATTTGAATTTGATTTCTTTTCTCCTATTTCAAATCTTTCTTCTAATTAATTAAATATCTTATTTAATTAATTTCATTTCCACAAATTTAATTAAATATCTTTCAAATATTTTCAAATCATAATTAAATCTAATTATGAAATCTTCCATTATCTTTTAAATCTTAATGAAATCTTCCATGTCACCCGTAAATAAATAATTGAATTCATAATTCATTCTTTATTTTCAAAATCTCAAAAAAAATGATTTTTTACAATTCATCTTTATCATCTCATCTTATCTCTTTTAACAAAAAAGAAAACAAATCTTGCTTTCTGTTTTCTTCTATTTTCTCTTCAGTCTTATCCATCTTCGACCATTTGATCTGTTAGAAATTTTCATAGCCGTTGATCACATCATCCAATCATAAGCTTTCAAAAACTCTATAAATACCCATGTGAATCCAAGCATTGGTTACACACAATACATGTGAATTAATGATTACTTGCATTTTAGTATTCCAGCATTCATAGCATTTTTGTAATCTTTCATTTTATCAATCATGTCTAGTATCAAAATAATCATGTCTTAGCATAGCATTGCATACATTCATTTCCAATCTCGTTCTCTAGGAAGACCGTTTGTTGAGCCTAGCACACAATTTGAGAGCTAGCTGGAGTCAACGAAAACACTAGAGATAAAGGACAATGGAACACCTTTGAAGCATAAATAGAGTTTGCAACTTTATTTCTTTATTTTATGCTTTGATTTAAAGTTTCATTAGTGTGTTTGATTTATTTTTAATTCAAACTTATCACACTTAAAATTGATCACACAGGTGGTATAACACATTTGGCACATTCGTTCTTCTCCCATGCCTCATATGATTCAGGAGTTTGAAGTGCACATAATGTAGGTTTGACTGATGACCATCATAGGTAATGTAATTCACAACATAAACAACTAATTGCTTCCACAGCTTAGGTAGAGAGGTTCTCTTCGCACCTTGCTTGTCCACATTAAATGGAGGGTCATTGGGTTCTATAAATTCAACCCTAGCTGATTTGACATCTCTAGTGGTAGGGTAATGTTCACCATCGACAGGAAACCTTGTAAATTTTTTAATCCTCTGTTCAGTAGGTATTACCTCCAATGAATTTATAGTGGCCTTTCCTTCAAATAATGTCTGTGAAAATTCCAACGCAACCTCTTAATTATAGCGATTCAGATTCAGGAAATAGGCTAACCACCTGCAGTTTATGAACTCAACCTGGCAAGGAACATCTTGTAGTAATACACCATGAACCATGGGTTCATTTCTAATTAACCCACCCCCCATTGTTCAACTGTCTGCAATTAAATAATCACTCTGCAAGGTTTCCCTTCTTGCAATCTTCATTTGAAAGCCCATTTTCTCCTTCTTGCAATGTTGTTGAACTCCCAACGCCAATGTCATATGAATTATACCTTTTTGGAAACTTAAGATTATGATAGGATCAATAAAGGCATTAAAGAGTAATAAATGAAGAATATAATAAAAAAATGGCAGTGGTGTGGTGTCATCTCACACATGCAAGTTGTCACCTCACTCAAGATTTAGATTAGCTCAATTTAAATTTGCTGCAATGGACCAACATGGACTGACACGTGGGCATGGTATTCACACTTTCCCCCAACCTAAATTTGAGCATGTGTCCTCACATGTTCAGTAGTAATGACAATTTGACAAGGGTAGGGAATAATTACATGCTATGGAGAACATCTATATTAATGTACATTAATTAAATGAATGTACTAAAAGAAAATTAAGATATAATAGATTGATGTCCACGTACCTGAATTCATGGAAGATCTGTTGCAAAGATTATAGAGAAAGTACCAATCACCTTTTAAGAAGTTAGTTGAGCAATGAATGAAAATGGAGATGGAATGAAGTGAAATGATGGTGGAATAAAGTGAAGTTATGGCAGCATGAGGGAAGAGAGAGAAAGGTGGAGATGGATGGGAAGATGGGTGAATGAATGAAGAAACAGACTCCCACAAAAGTGGTAGTCTTTATTATGACAAGTTACGTACCTTAGTTAGCCAGAAGGAGGGACACTAGGTCTGCTTCCTTCAGTTGCAAGAAGTTTAGGTGTTGCATGCTGAGTGAATTGTTGTAGGAATTCCTCCTTGGAAGTTGTCTTGTGATACAACTTGAGGCGATGACCATTGACAAGCAACTTAAATCTAACAAGGTCAATGGTGGTGAGCTAAACAACACCATTGGGGAAAAATTCAACAACCTCATATGGTACTAGCCACCTTGTCTACAATTTTCTTACATTATCTTGAAACCTTGAGTTGTAGAGCAGTGCCCAGTCATCGGGCTTGAATTTTTTGTCCTTGATAAATTTTTCATGCCACTTTATTCTCTAATTTTGCACTACCTCTGTGTGATGCAAGGTTTTCTTCCTCATCTCATCCAAAGCATTCAACTGCATAATTTTGGCCTTTTATGCCTCAAAGATATCCATCCCTAAGTCTAGTGCAGTCCTAAGAGTCTTATGCTCAAATTCAATGGGCATCATAGTTGTCTTTCCATACAACAACTAAAAAGGAGTGAAGCTTATGGTCATCTTCTAGGTTGTTCTATAGGCCCAAACAACTTTGGACCACTTTTTCTCCCAATCCCTCTTATGAATGGCCACTATTTTGGTTAGAATGGCTTCAATTTCCCTGATAGTCACCTCAACTTGGCCATTGGCCTGAGGGTGATAAGGAGTAGACTTCCTATGCCTTATGTTGTACTCATTGACTAGTGTCGTAACAAGGGTTGAGGTAAATTGAGCCCCTTGATCAGTTACTATCTCTCTGGGAACCCCATACCATGTGAAAATATCCTCATAAAGAAATTATGCAACCTTATTATCTCTTGCATGCTTCATGGCCTTAACTTATACCCACTTGGTTACATAATCAGTGCATACTAAGATATAGGATTTACCATTTGATGGAGGATCAATGGGTCTTACAAAATCCAATCCCCATTTGTCAAATGGAGTCATGACTACCTTGGGATAAAGGGGCATCTCATCAAATTTGGTTGGTCAGCCCATCGTATGGTATTTTTCATACTTCCTTGTATATTTCCCTACATCATTGTGGAGTGTGGGCCAGTAATATCTAGTGTTCAAAATATTCATTGTTGTCCTCTTCGCTACAAATTCCCTCTACAGGGTTCATTGTGATACATGCAAAATATCATGTCTCATCTTCCCTCACACATCTCCTCATGACATTATCTGGTCCAGTGTAGAAGAAACATCCAACAATTTATGAGAAAGGAAAAGATTTTTCATTGAGCACCCTTGTCTCTTTTGGAGAGAAATGAGAAGGAACTCTCCCAATGACCAAATAATTAGCTATGTTAGCATACCAGGGTGTTTCCATACTAATGGAAAATAAATGTTCATTAGGGAAAGAGTCATCAATGAATTGATTGTTCTCTGATGTAGTCAGCCTTGAAATAAATTCTACAACATTGGCCTTCCCTGGTTTATCAACAATAGTTATGTTAAATTCCTGCATCAACAATAACCATCTTACTAGCCTACTTGATATCAAGGGTTTATTCATGAGATACCTAATGGCTACATGGTCTATGTGTACAAAGATCTGATAGCCTGTTATGCAGTGCCTGAATTTGTTAAGGGCATAGACCACTACCAATATTTCTTTTTCTGTCACTATATAGTTGAATTCAACTCCCTGCAAATTTTTACTAACAAAATAAATAGCATTTTCAATGGCTCCTTATTTCTATCCTAAGATTGTTCCTATAATATAGTTTGATGCATTTGTATGAATGTGGAAAGGAAGCTCCCAATTAGGACCTTTTAGTATAGGAGCATGAGTTAAAGCTGCTTTCAAGTCATAAAATGCCTTGTCACATTCTTCTATCCATTGAAATTCAACATCTTTAGTTAGGAGAGTGTACAATGGTGTTGCCATTTTGCTGAAGTCTTTGACAAAATTCCTATAGTAACCTGCATATCCCAAGAAACTCCTAACATCTTTTTGTTTTGCAGGTATAGGTAGGTTAGTGATCACCTCAATCTTGGTAGGATCTACTTGAATTCATTTGTGAGAGATGTAGTGGCCAAGGACTACACCTTCTTGCATCATCATGAAGAACTTTTCACTATTTAAAGATAGATTATGGTCTTCACATCTTTGTAGGACTCTTATGAGATTCTCCAATGCTTCATTGAAATTGACACCATAGGTAGTAAAATCATCCATGTAAATTTTCATGCAATCATGAGAGATATCTAAAAATATGCTAACGACTGCTCTTTGAAAACTTGCAGGTGCATTGCATAAGCTGAATGGAAGTATTGAGTAGGAATAAGTCCCACATGGACAAGTAAAGGTGGTCTTCTCTTGGTCAGGTGAAATTTGTATTTGGTTATACCCACTGATTCCATCTAGAAAAGAAAAGTATTGATTTCCTACAAGTGAATCCAAAATTTGATCTATGAAAGGTAGGGGAAATGGTCCTTTTTGGTGGTAGCATTGAGTTCCCTATAATCAACACAAACTCGCCACTTCCCTCCCTTTTCAGGCACAATCACCAATGGAGACACCTATTTTCTATCTAAAATGGGGTAGATAAATCTTGCATCTAGCAATTTTTGTAGTTCCTCTTTTACAATTTCTCTCAATGCAGGGATAATTCTTCTTTGTGGTTGCCTCATTGGTGTACAATAATATCTTATGTATATCCTATGAGTGCAAAGCTTAGGGTCCAATCCCTTCATATCATGATAGTCCCACACAAATGTATGTTGGTGGGTCCTTAGTAAGTTTTTCAATGACAATTGTTGTTCTTCACTCAGTTTGATATTAATATTTAGATATTTTCCTTCTAACACTTTCACCTGTGGAGTTAACTCTATCATAGTTGCTTCACCAATGCTTGGTACCTTGAGTTCATGTGGAAACAATGTATGAGACATACCTGTTGCTGTAGGAAATTCGGATATAGGAAGAGTGGGAAAAAGTGTCTTCACTAGATCAACAGAATCAGATGCATGAGAGGATGATGCTTCCTCTACTTCACGATGGTTCTAAATTATATTAGACAATACTTCATCTTCCTCCTGAAGCTTCATGAAATAATTCCTGCTTAACATCATAAGTTGTGCCATAGAATTGATTTCCTTGGACTCTTCACCAACATGTGGCCATATGGGGTTATCCATATCATGAGATGGTTGAGCAGGACAGTAGAGAACAATCTTTTTGGTGCTCTTTCCATAAAAAATGGTCATATCTTTTGTCTGGCATCCTATATAAACATCTGTTGTTGCTAACCATGGCCTTGCTAGGATAATGGGGTACCCACCTAATGTAGATTTAGGAGAAATAATCATGAAATCTATTGGATACTCCCAAGATTCTAGATTTACCACAACACTCTACTATACCATCAGGTTTAATAGTGGAACTATCAACAAGCTGCAGAACAGTAGGAGTATGTCTCATGCTTGCAACATTTAGTTGCTACAAGATATCCTTGGTCATTACATTTATTGTTGCTCCTAAATCAATCAGAGTATTCTTTATTTGGATCCCATTTATAATAACTCCTACCACAAGACTCCTTAGATCATTATATTTGGGAACAGTCACTTTCCCAAGCATGATGTCAGCTAGTTGTCCCACCACATGAACCATAGTGGGGTCTTTCTTCTTCCTTCCTGGCTTCTTAAGGCATGCTTCCTTGATTGCCTTGTCATATATAGGAACATATTTTATGGCCTAAAATAAGAGTATCTTAACACATATATGCTTCAACTAATCTAGAATGTCAAAGGTTGGTTCCTCCTTCTCTTCCTTAGTAATTTCTAACCTCTGAGGAAATGGTGGTTCTTATTCAGTCTATTTGACTGGGATTGGTTCAAAATTTTTAGGTACACTTGGTTGAATGGGGTCATTCATATGCTCCTCTTCTTCCATAGGAAGCTCAATGATAATGGGTGTGGAAGGAGCTAGAAAAGTAGTTCTTGAATGCAAGTGGATGTCACTTACACTCACAACATATGCAAGGAATTGATTTGGATCAACATAGTATACTGGCTGCTATTGCGGTTTTTTATTGGGGTTAGGTGTGGGTTGGGCTAGTAGCTGAGTAGGTTTGTGTGTATTTGAACTTGAACTAGTAGGAGGAGGCATTATAGTAGGTTGTTGGGGCTGAGAAGGTGGTTGCATGTAACTGGTTGTCTAGTTTTTCCATTGTTTCCCTCCCCTCCATTGAGACGTTTGTTGTCAATTTCTTGGAAGTGGCTACCAATTTCCTTGAAACTGCTACCAATTCCCTAAGGTTGCTACCACTAGGGTGGAGAGTTTTGGTGATTGGGCCAGGAATTTGAAGGGTTATTCCAAGGTTGTGGTGGATATCCTCCATATTTGGATGGATATGGGGGTTGCCATTGGTTACCAGATGAATAAGAATTAAAATATGACCCAACAAAAGATAGTGGATCTAGTGGCATACCTTGTCTTGGATCCCATGGCCTCCTTTGTGCAATGAAGTAGACTTGGTCATCTTCACCTTGGATTGGCTTGAACTCAGGTAGAATATGCTTACTATCAATATTAGCTACCATCTTGCATCTGTAGTCTTTCTTCTTTTGTCTGCAATGAGGGCAATATTTTGCCAACATTGCCTCTGCCTCCTCTTGTTTCTTCTTTGCCTGAAGTGTATCTAGCTAAGTAACCAGATTGTTTATGATGTATTGCTTGAAGTCTGTCAATAAATGAGTAATCTCCATTCTTGAAACTCCACTGGTAGCTGACTTACCCATAGAGGATTGGTAAGCTCTCCCTTTCTTTGAAGTTTCCCTAGAATAGTTTTGACATATCTTCTTGATATCCTCCCAAGGAACTTGGGTGATATCTCCTCCTCCCATCAGGTCCAAGGCATTAGTGCAGTTGTCATTAATTCCTCTTAGGAAAAACAACTTTTGTGATTCTTCATTGAGTGTATGGTGTGGATATTT
>VDFB02000400.1:0-10794 GCA_007258455.2 Sequoia sempervirens | reverse complement strand
TCCTCAAGATCTTTCTAGAATTGAAAATCTTATGCATTAGAGCCCAATGATGATTTGATAACCCTATAGTTTCAAGATATTTCCACCCCCACTCGCCACCCAGAGCATCTCCTCTAAATTCCAGGTAGTCACTTACCCTTTCACCCCAATGTTGTGTGAACCAAATTCTCAGTTCCTGCAGATCATTTCTTTTAGCGTTGGTAATCCCTCCCATTAATCTTCCCAAAATTTATCCTTCAAACCATTCCCAATCTGCCAGCTTATGTGATCCATTATGACTCGACGACAAGAGAAAACGAAATTCTAGATTGTTGATCCAGCAGGGGGGTTTCGCATTGTAAAGATTCTAATATCTTCTATTGTGTCTAAATATTTTTCTTTTAAAATCCACACCCACAATTGGGAAGGTTGGGAATAAATGCTCTACACTAATTTTACACCCAAGGCTTCATTCATAATGTTCCAGTCGCGCAACCCTACTCCCCCTTTCTTTTTTTCCCTACAAATCTTCTCCCACGCCAGGAGAGGGATCTTATCTTGGTCATTAGCTTCGTTCCAAAAAAATTTCTCATTCTTTGCCCCACAAACTTAATTATTTTCTTTGGTATTTTTAGGCACATCATTGAAAAAATTGGAATGGCAAAAATAACAGATTTTAGCATTAGAATCCTACTAAAAGAAGTTAACCACCTGCTTTTCCATCCGTCCATACGCTTCAAACAACACTCTACTAGCTCCTTCCATACAACCAACTTACTTGCTCCTCTGAATAGTGGAATGCCTAGATATTTTCTAGGCAAAGCACCCAATTTCATTCTCAAAATAGAGCATATTTCTCTTTGCTTCTAGCAGCAGGTGTTGAAAAAGAAGATCTAATATTTTTTCCAATTTATGCATTGTCCAGAAGCTTTGTTGTACTTTTCCAGAATTCCTTTCATCACCCTAGCTTCCCTGAACGAAGCTTCCCCCATCAAAAGGGTGTCATTTGCAAACTGCAAATGGGATAAGGGTTCTATGCCTTCCACAACTTGTATACCCTTCCAAACTCCATCTTCCCTTTTTTTAGCAATCAGTCTTCCCAAAGCTTCTACCATTATTATGAATAAGAAAGGTGAGATTGGATCTCCCTATCTTATTCCCTTTTCAAATTCAAAAAAATCATGTGGGTTGCCATTTAGAAGCACCAAAAAGTGTGGGGTGTTTATACAACCTTCAACCCATTTCACCCATGCCTCACAAAACCTAAATATCCTAAGCACTTTTAAAAGGAAGCTTCTATTCACCTCATCATACACTTTCCTAATGTCTAGTTTAACCAACATTCTTTCTGTTTGGGCTATTCATATTGAATGTATTACCTCATGAGAAATAATTATACCTTCATAAATGGAACAGTTTGGTGAAAAGTCGCTTTGTTTAGTAGAGATCACTATGTCAAGAACACTCTTTAATTTGTTTGCCATCACCTTCGAGATGATCTTATAAATGGTATTACAAAGTGCAATGGGCCTAAAATCATTAAAAAAAGCATTTCCTATTTATTGGGGACTAAAGCAATAAAAGTATTATCGAAATCTTTCAGAACAAAACCCCCCTTTCTTGATTCTTCAACCACCTCCCACAAATCTAAAGCCAAAAAATCCCACAATTTCTAGAAAAACAATGTTGGGAAACCATCAGGACCAAGTGCTTTGTCTCCACCAAGGCTAAAAATCATTGTTTTGACTTCATCCATTGTTAAAACCTTTGAGAGCATTGCATTTTGAGATTCTAAAACACACCTAGAGATAACCTCCAACACTTCATTCTCCTAAGATGTTTCAGTTTGGTTGTTTTTGAAAGCTTCTGCAAAGAACCTCACACATTATTTGTTTATATCTTCCCTATCTGTGAGCATGTTTCCATGCTTATCCTGGATTGAAAATTTTTTATTGGAAGACCTCCTAACTTTAACCGCATTGTGAAAGAGCTTTGTGTTTCAGTCCCCCTCTTTAAGCCATGTCTCTCGTGATTTCTGCCTCTAGAAAATTTCTTCTCTTGCCAATAACTCCGCATACTCCTTATTGAGCTCTTTTTCTGATTGAAAATCATCCTCACTCATACCACCTTCAATGACTTTTGTATGCAACTCCCCCAAAAAAATTCAATTCTTAACTTTTATGAGAAGATATTTTTAAATACCTCTCAATTCCATTTCTTTAGTTGTTCTTTAACAAATTGCAGTTTTTTGAAAAAGATATAAGCTTTGTTTCCATGCCGTTGTGGTGCATTTTTCCACCATCCTTCCACTAATTCCAGGAAACCCTCCTCTCACAACCAATTTTTTTCAAATTTAAATCGACATTTGTCAGGAACATCCTCCTCTTGAATTCTCACACTAATCGAGTAATGATTTGAACTTGTGATAGGAAGGATGTCAACTTGAAACATCCTTTGGGAGTCCACCCAATTCCCGACAATAAAGAACATGTCTAGCTTCTCTACAGTATTTAGAAACCCTGATCTCCTATTTTCCAGGTGAAATCGCCATTTTTAAATTGAACTTCAAATAAACCATTATTATTTACAAAATCATTGAAATCTCTTTGCTTCTGATTAAACCAACCAAGACCACCTTGCTTATCTGATGGCCATAGGAGGGTGATCCCACAATAGTGGTTTACAATTTTTGGCCAAACATGACACTAAAATTATTTTTTTAACTAAATCTTCACATTCGAGCACCTATAGCGGCTGAACCGTGAGGAATTTGAAGATGATGCAAACTAGAGTCTCGTCACATTTTGTGCAGCCAGATTCTAAAAATATTTTTTTTAAAATTTTTTGAATCAAATTTCCTTCTTTTTCCATCTCCCGAAAACTAGTTTTTTCTTTCTTAGAGAAAACAACATTTTTAAAAGTGGCCCTTTACCGGTTATAGCAGTAACTTTTTTTTTCATGAAAAAATAAAATTCTAATTCTTTCGAGATTTAGATTTTAACTTCGATATCTAGTTCTCCCATGATTAGATACTTTTTTTATTGAATATTTTTTTCTTTTAATCAAGTTTCAAAGTCAAAATAATTACAATTTAGACATAAGCATGTAATTTATGTCATTAACTTTTTTTTGTATATATCGAAATTCAATTTTTTGTTGGATCAAGGACTTCAATATTTGGTGAACTCATATTTTTTTCAATTTTTTTTTGATAATGCTTTATTTTTTCCACATGTGTGAAAACATAGACCTTCATTTTACATTGAAAAACCTATGTTTAATAAAACTAAAAAACAAATATATAATAAAACAAAACATATTAAAATTATATTAAGTTGGATAGCTTGTTTTGAAGACTACGATTTTAGTGGGTTTTGTGAGAGCTCCTCCATTTTCATCCTCAACCTTAAGCTCAAAGCGTAAAATTTAGATTTTTGTGTCGGGGAGGGATGAGGGGTAAGGGGGGTTTGAGAGAACCACCCTTCCATAAGTGGTTTTGTTTGGTTTTTGGGCGGCAAATCATTAAAAGGGTTCGCTCGAACCTTGGTTTGACCGAACCCCTTATGGGTTCGCTTGAACCAGTAGGTTCGTATGAACCCCTAAATCATTTTTTTTGCCATGGGGTTGTTTTTTGTGAGTTTTCCTTCGTCACTTGAATTATAAACCACTATTGTGGCTTCACCTAGGATTGCATTCAAATCCCCACCAAGAAGAAATAAACTATCTCCATTTAAAGCCAACACCTCCAAGATTGCTCCCCACAGGCCTCTCATTTCAAGGATATTATTCAGGCCATAAACATTTATTAAATAGAAGCTAGATAACAACTGCTTAGAAGAAACATTCACCCACTGCCATGATTTTTTAGATCTCATTATCTGGACCTCATTGTTCATCTCTTTATATAGGATTCTTAAACCTCGTGAGGCTCCTACCGCTTCCACTATAAGACATTTCCACATACTAAATTTCTTACTAAAAGAGGCTACTTCAGCACCACTAAGTTTCATCTCTTGCAATAAAACAATGTCCGGCCTCGTTTGATCAAGACATCTTTTGATCAAATGAATCTTTCCAGGGGAATTGCAGCCCCTAACATTCCACAAGAGGACCTTCATTGCTCCTGGGAAAAATAAATTTGACCAGTTGTGCTTCCAGCTATTTCCAACTTCACCCTTACTGATTTTTGTCCTTGTTTCTTCTTTTCCCCAAACCTTTACCTTTGCTTGTTTAGCCAATGTCTGCACCAAGGTTCTTTTCTCCATAATTCCCACCTCTAAGCTCTAACCCAATTCATCTCCACCACCTACTTCATCATCCGTTGGGAGCTCCAATTCTGAATCCTCAAAAAAAACTTCCATCCTCTCTGGCTTCCTCCAAGGAGCTCTCTAGATTTCTTAAAGGTGAGATCTAAATATCTTTAAAGAGTGGTTCCTCAGCTTCAACACTCTCATCCACATTCTGAATCCCAACTAAAGGAGATTTTCATGAGAGTTCACGCTTTCCATTACCTCCTCACCAGGTTTTTCCCCTCTCAATTTTTTTATGAGGTCCCTGTTGGCATTTCCTGAGCTTTTTGGACAAGTTAAATGAGTTTCTCCAGCTAAAAAATTATGAACCTTATCTTTGCCCAAATTTGTATTATTTCCTGCTGACCAATTTTCCTTTTCTAAACAGCTTACTTGAACCATATGCACTACCTCCTCTCGACCACCTTCCATTAACTTATTGCTCTAATTTCTTTTGTTACCTATTCCAAGAGCCTCAGTTTTGTTAACCTCATCATCATCTCTTCCTTTTGGAGATTCATTTCCCACCCATTCTGGAATCATTTTTGAATCAATAACACTAGCCCACACCTCCCCTTCATCGCCCTTCCATTCAACTTCTTTCATCTTATCCTCATTTTGAGACTTTTTCCACAAACCAAGGTCTATTTCAGAGTTTTTCAAAGCCCAATCATCCCCTAACAGTTGCTCCCACTTTCTCAACATGGCATTCAGAAAGTCACTGTTCTCAACTAAAAAGGTACTTTCTTTTGACAACAAAAGGTCCGTTATAGCATTTTGCTCCAAACCCTTTCCTTTTTCTAGATGTCTACATTCCCCTACTGGATGCCCTATCCCTTTACAAACATAACACATTTCAATCTTTTCCTCGACCTCTATCAACTGCTTCCAAATTCCCTCCCCTGTTTTTAGTTCTACCATAGCCGATAAAGGGTAAATCACCTTCCAAAGGATACAAATACATGCATACATGTTGTAATCTTTGTTTGCAATGGCTTTGTCTGCTTTAACAAAGGTTCCAAGTTTATTACCAATTTGCTTTAGGGTTTCTAAATTCTAGTACTCATGAGGTAGATTATATAGTCGAATCCAAATCAACAACTCCAAAATGATTTCATTTTTTGGATTAAAGTTGGTTGTCCAGTCTTTAAGGTAGAAGCCTTTACCCCCAATTAAAAATGGGCCACTATTAAAAATCCATTCTTTATCTAAAGCACTTGGGAAAATAACCAAATAGAAACCATTGGGTAGTGTTGTCAAGATAGTTGTTTTCCCCCCAGTGTTCATTGTTACCAATTTTTTGCTACAGCTCAATTGGTGGAGCTAAGTAAATACTATTATATTTAAAAGTGGAAAATACAATCATTTTTGCATATGCCTAAGTGTTGTGTGCACTATATTTCTTATTCATTAAGTGACAGTTATTCACAGAGTTTCAAGTATTGTTTATCATTTTACAATCAAATGAAGTACAGGATTGAGCATTCAAATAACAAATCATTTCAATTGCTTTCTTTTATTTCATAAAGTGATTCATATTTACAGAATTTCATTTGATTGTGAGAATTCAAATGATAGTACAAATTTGCATTGAGATGTATTTTTTTTCTTTTCAAAATGAAAACCATAAGATTAAAATCAAATATCCACACAAGTCGTGGATGGGATTGTCACAATGCATCATAAATAGCACACTACTCTATGGAAGATGCATAAAAGGGAATCACATAAGCATAAACATAATCATCATTGCCTGTTGATCGATGGCCGATGCAGAAGTGGTGCACCATTTTTCTTCTTCGAGCTCCGTTGACCTGCGGGAAGGAAGAGGGGGATGTCAGAGGCTCTGACTATGAATATACCTACATGAACCATCAACAATAATGTAGTATGCTACTAATCATGCACTCATAACAATCAAGAGAAGTGCAGAAACATGAGCTGAAAGAAATACATCAACATGATCATATATTGCTTTTTATGCTGACATCGTTTGCTTCTTTGTGTAGGTATAGGGAAAATCATGAAATTGATTATCATTGGAAGACAAAGCATGTGGAGAAAAACAGGCTCCCACAAAGGTAGAGCTTGGCATGCTACCCCTTATCCATTACAAGTGGGTTGAGATAGAGATTGCAACCATCATATTCATCAAGAAAGGAAATGCAACTGAAAGAGTGAAAGAAAGTTCATCCATTAAGCCATCAAACCAACGGTCCACTCATAACAAACAAAGGGTGATTTCTGAAGGCTACAGGTGGACAGTTAATTTAATTGAGCTCAATTGATTCAACTAATTGCAAATCTCAACGTTGTTGCCATAGTATTTTTGTTCGTCATATTCATGATATTATGCAAGCTATAGTAGTGTTTTGTTTCTAATAGTGAACAGGCATACATAATGCCACTGTTCAATAAAAAAGAAAAAAGGTATTGTTTCAGATTTTCATTGGAGAAAGGAACTATGCATTAAACAACTTTACATAATGAAGGAAAGAGAAGAGAGCCCCAGTTTCCCATCAGAATAGTGGATGACAAGCAGCAATATAAAGATTCAACAAGATAGCCAGTTTCATTACGGCTGAGAATGAAAAATGCCTCAATGTTTTGAAAAGTAAACAATCAGAATACATTGTTTTAGATATCTGTGTTGTCCTATCTTTCAACTGTTTATTCATTCATGTATGCCTTTTCAAGATAGATTACACAAGAATTACCATGTGAAAGGTTACTTCCAGAATAAGCAGAGTTTGTAGAAAAATGTTTTGAGTGAGGGTTTGGAATGCAAAGGAATAATATTCAAATTTAAATCAAAGAGATTTATGTGTGTAAGGAGGGTGTGAAACAGCATGATAATGGCATCCACAAGTGCAAACGAGAGAAACAGGAAAGATTTTCAAACAAATACAGATATATGGAAGAGATCTCAACTTAAATGCAGTGCATAATTTTGAGCTTTTAAGCTCTCAGAATGAATGCATCATAGGAGGGCTTTAGTTAAAATACCTGCAGTTCTTCAAAATACAGTTTACCCATATTGGGGTTTTTGAACGGAAGGTACAGCTTCTACAATCAGTCACCCATGAAGGGTTCTATAAGGAAACCATAGAAGTTTCAAAGGAAGGCAACAGTTATAGTGGGTCGAGCGAGTTCCAGAGGAGGTGAGATTTCTACAAAATAACGAATGCCATGTCTAGTTTTGCAACTGAAAGTGCAAAAGAAGGAGTGAATCATTTTTGGGTCGAGCCCAGAAAAGTCTCAGAATGTTAGGTTTGAGTATGTATATGGTGCGACCTAGAAGGAGTTTGGTCTCTTTTAAATACTCATTAGAAGAAAAACCCATTTGTGTGCATGAATGGCGTGGCCAAGAGAAGGATTTACAACTTCATATTTTCACCTCTTACAATAGGAAGTTCTTAAATACACATGCTACAACCAAAATCTGAGAAAAACAAATGGAGTCATAAAAAATTTTGAGTAAAAATACATTTTGACGTATAAGTATGGCACGGCCTACACAAATGGCTCACATATTTATTCCTTAATGATCATCTTGCTCTCGTAAAGTGGAGTTTTATGAGTTTCTGAAGGATAGAATATAATAAGAATGCAAAGAGAGTGCGAGCTTACCCTCGCGTGCCTGAAGAGATCTTATGAGCCCGTGGTGGAGCTATGGAAGAACCCCTACAATGCCCAAGTAATGTCTCCCATGGTGCCTCATGGAGGAGGAGTATATAAACAGGAAAAGTGAACATAATGAGTGCATCAAAAAATGGTATTGGTCATGGCCAAGGGCATAGCAAATGCATCAGGATAAATGTAAGCAATGATTTAAGTTTGAGGAGCGGCTTACCTGTGCTCTGTTCTCAAGAATCCTCTTAGAAACAACAATAGGTGGAGAGTTCGAGCTTGAGGGATGAAACCCTAGTTCACATGGCGGCGGCTCTTACAGAGAGCTTTCTCTCAAAAGACACAAAGTGAAATGATGTGAATGTTAGGGCATTCGTTGAGTTTTGTTCCTTAGGGTTTACCCCAACCCTATTTCGATTTAGGTGATATTTTTCCTTAGTTTTATGAATGATAATTTTCTAAGTCAAAATGCATTATGATGGCCGATCCAAGGTGTTTAGGTTTCCCTTATACATCGATACCTAAGACATTTTAATATATGCCTTGTTTTCATAAGAGCCTTAAGTTTATTGTTTTTATTATTGATTTTTTAGAAATCAATCAATAGGATGGGGTGTGTTTTTGAGATATAAAATAAGGTAATTTATTTTGATGCCTTAGCTTTTTTTCAAATTGATTTTAAAGAAATCAATTAGTTGATATGGGCAAGAGATATGCATGGTATCTTATGATTTTTTGAGAAAATTAGGATTGTGATGGAGAAATAAGGTTGTATTTATTTTTTGTAAAAGATTTCAAAGCAATCTTTAATTGCAAAAATAAAATAATTGTAAAATCTGCAAACCTTGTAAAGAAGAAGCATAAAACAATACTTTATAAATTGTTTTATGTTTTCTTGCTATTTTTAGCAGATTGGTGTTGACTTCTCTCTTGGTCAAATTTGAGATTCCTGCTAGAGAGATAAGGTGTTTTATTTGTTTTAAAAGCATATTTAGCCTTTTTATAGAGGCTTTTCAGTATGAACATGAAAACAGTATGTTTTTCCTGCTTTTATGCAGTCTTTTGGGATAGTTTTGAAGCCTTTTCCTTGAGCTTTCTTTGTGAGCTCAGATTAGGGTTTCTAGAGGTTATATTTTGAAGAAACTTAGTTTTCCTTCTTCTTAGTTCAGATTTCAGTTTCTGGCTCTTAGCATTTTGAGCTTGTAAACTCATTTGTACTTAGTTCAAATAGATACACTCTTTCAGTTTCAATAAAGCAGCAGAGTTCTTCTTCTCATTTCTTGTCTCGACCTTGTAACAGCAATTTGATGTCTTGTGTTTTCAAGTTTGAAGCCTTGTATGTCTTGCTTTTATGAGTTTTTGCACAAAATTTCATGTTTTCAGGTTGTGTGATGTATTCAATCCCTTTGAATCTTCATGCAAATACTAATGAAACCATGTACCAATGAGATTGTGAGAGTTATTGTAATAGAGGAATTGTTGTGAGTGGTAAATCTGAATTTTCAAAAATAACAGTTAATCATTAGTTAGTGTTAGATTTCATTTTCAAGCTATCCTTCTATCCCTTTTCTCAGAAGATACTTAGAATAGGATCCATCATTCAGAGAACCAGATCACTCTGGAGATTCCTTCTTCGTTCAGATCACCCACATCTGAAGAAGGTTTCCGTGTGTCATTAGATTGTTGAATCTTGTATTCATTAGGGTGCAAATCTAATTGATAACAAACCCTCTAGTTGTTTCAACATTTTGGTGCCTCCACTTATAAGATTGCTTTGAATTCTGGCTGGGTCTACCTTGACTCTCTAATGGATACAATGTACCCTCAGGAGCTTCCTGATTGTACCCTCAAGACACTTTTTGGATGAATTTATCTTGCACTTTTCTATCTTATCAAAGATGGAGCTTTAGAATTGATATGTGATCCTCCGTTGCTTTCTTTTGATTTACTTCAATATGTCATCCTAATGTATCTTCTATTTTTTTATGAATCATATCATGAAAGATTGGTGTCATGTCCTTTGATAAGTAGTTCTACATTTTTATCCCAAATGGACCATATTGCAGCAATATATCCCCTATAGACAAGTGAAGGCCATTTTGTGTTGGTCATCCTAATCATCATGACTAGTTGTAACCTAAGAATTTGTCCATTAGCTTATAGCATTCATGTCCCATTGTCATATCCACAATCATAACACCAATATGAACCCTTGCATCTAGAAGTTTCTGTAATTCCATCTTGACCAATAATGCAACTGGGAAGCATTTTAGCTTTTTGCCTCCATCGGCTTTGCTTCGGGATATATAGCTAGGTGGTGAAGCACTACTTCTGGATCAAGCCCATGCATGTCAGCATAGGTCCATGCAAAGTTTATATTCCTTTCTTTTAGGAATTCCGCTAGGAGTTCTTTCTCTTCTGTTAAAAGTGATTCTGCATAGAAGGTAATATGTGGCGTTTCATCTATTCCCAAGTTGACTGGATTACACCTCTTTGCAAAGACTGTTGACTTCTCCTGATGAATTGCACTAAGAGGAAGATTGAATCCTTCATCCTCTAGCACCTCACAGAGGTTTGTACCATTGGATGCATCCTTTACTTTTACTATTTTCAAGTCAAAGAGTGCCATAGTGTGGTGTTCACTTAAAGACCTAGAAATTATTCTCAGATTTTCACTTTTGTGACTGAAGGATTCAATCTTTCCCATAATAGGCATGTGCGTCCGTGATGATGTCAAAAATGGCCTTGTGGATCTCAGATGGTATCGATCCCCAATCCCGATGAATTTTGAGAGTTTCATCATTTTTGAATGTGTCCAAAATTGGTGGTCCTCGCTGGGTGTAATCAACATATTGGGGATAGACTAAGTTTACTTTATGGGTTTGACTGGTTGACT
>VDFB02000399.1:0-21154 GCA_007258455.2 Sequoia sempervirens | reverse complement strand
GAATTTCAAGAGCATGGCAGCCTTATAGGCTCAAGAGGTTTGAAAAAGGCAGTGTTATTGTGAAAGAGGCTTTATCCTACTTGTGACAATGCTGGTGCTATTGCTGCTATCATTTTATCGAGTTCTTCTAGAAACCAAGTTGAAGTTATGTATTGTTATATAGCAAAAAATGGTCTTTTGCAGAATAACAGATGGAAGTTTGGTGGTTCTCATTATATAGTAGCAGCGATTGCTTTTATCATAATGTTCAATGGAAGCTTAGGGTCTCTGGATTGGGAGTTGAGTATGTGTATTTAAAATCAACCAAAAGGAAATAGGTGTCTTAAGCTTACCTGGGTGCAGGGATGTACAGCAACTGGTTTAGAACTTCAAAACTTGGGTGCTACAGGTATAATTCTCTTTTGTTTTACTTTTATACACAAAAAAATATAGGTAAACATTCATAGAGTATACCAGAAGTCATAGAAAATTCAAAATATTAGAGCAGGTATGCACCAATTATGGGTATGTATCTTACACATCCAACGAAATTATGTTAAATTCAAATGATTATGGGTAGTGTGGTTTTCTAATGCTTTTCTTAGCCAAATTCTGATTCAGAATGTTTTTGGAATCCACTCCTTATTGAAGGGTTTTAATTCGGAAGTGTTTTATTTGTTCTCGTATGGCACTATAGATATTAAAACATTGCAAGATGATAAGGATTTTCTTACTTCCAGGCATGTTATTTCTTCTCCTAATTCAATATTTTGAAGAGAATCTTACCTAGAGGTACAAATTTCTTTCCATAATACTAAAAATTCTGCCAGTGACAACTTATTCATTCTTCTTTTAAATTTTACTTTATGAATTCTGCATACAAATACAGAGGAGGCGCTACTTTAGATTTAAGATCATGTTCCTTGAATGTTTCCAATGCTAAAATAACTGAAAAATGCTATGGTATGGTTTAAGCAGAACTGAGAAAAGGCTAACACAATGCAAAGTTTGATTTAAGTATTTTGAAAGACTTACTGTTATTTTGCACTATGTCAGAAAATGCACCTTATTGAATTGATGCATAGTGTTTGGTTCTTAAATGAATGTGAATGTGTCAGTTTTGTGGTATAGAAGCCTTTTCTTAACTAACCTATATGTATTTTAAGAGTAGCGGTTTTACTTCCTATAACAGACAAGACCTATATCAGACTTCCGGCCAGAGAAGAGGGAGGACAATAAACTTAATGAAGTTGCACTTGAAGCACGAGAACGACTAGAAGAGAGATTAAGGGCATCATCATCATCGTCACTAAACAAGAGGTTTGCATAATTATTGCCAGTATTAAAATTATACCTGTGTTTTATGAGGTTGCTTTCTTTCAAATTTCTTGAAGACTAGACTGTAATATTTTAGTTTAGCTTGAAGTTCAATAAATATTCACTAGAGATGGATATGGAAAATAAAAAGTGTGTTTTCTCTTTCACATGCAGGCTTGATTATTATCTGCAAAGGCGCTTACAATCAGGTTATGGAAATTCTTCCATTGAAGAGCGCAGTGGGATTAATGAAAGAGATTGGTATGCTAGTATAAACATTGATACAAGCCAACCCAGAGAGGTTGTAGGCTTAAGTAAAGGCTTCATTGATAATCTCAAGAGAGAGACATATACCCCACCAGGGAGCAAAGAAAACCCCTTGTTGAAGCTACTGCCAAGCACTTCAGATCAAGTTGATTGCCCTATATGCTTGGATTGCTTTCAACTTAATCAGGTGATCGTACATCTTCCTTGTCGGCATAAGTTTCACCCAAATTGCCTGATTCCATGGTTGGAGAAGAAAAATCACTGCCCATACTGCAGGACTAAAGTTTTAAACAAACCATCCTGATTAATGTTACTGGAAATCCTTACAGACTCTTTCAAAGACCATATTGGAAACACAATGTACAGAATAGGTAATCAAATCATTAGCTTTTTGTTTTTAAAATTTGTTTTGAGGATTTTTGTTTTGTCTCAGGTAGTCCATGGTAGGTGGATGCCTACTATGAACATGTATTATGGAAAAGCGCAGTGCTTTGTAAGTCAAATACCAAAAATTTTAACATTATTTCAACTGATGATAATCCAATGTGTGATATCCCCTCTGGGTTAACCAAATTATAAATATTTCCTTTTGTAAAGAAATTAAATTATTATTTTTTAATCAAATCAGATCTGATGATTTCATATAATATATTTTTCTAGACAAAGAAGTTGATTAGATGGGAAAAAATCTGCAAAGCTGAGAAGAAAGAAGAGATAAGTACAAGCGCTAAGAAGTCAATAGTTTGAACTTTGAAGTCCCAAACATTTGATCCATTAAATTATGGTGTCATAATGTATCTGTATCATACTGTCCTTGGGCCTAGACTGATCGGTCGGTGCTGAGTTTTTGGTAACATGTAACTTTATTTTCAAATCCCTCAGGGACCCATAGTTCCATTGACATGGTAGTTATAGTTCCCACTTAACTAGTGGATGGAGTGTTATAGGGGACCTCACCTAATTCTTTGATTCACCTTGTATACACACACACCATGTCTTTTAAGAGTTAAACTAAATTATGCCTAATGCTACATTAAAGAAATGAACTATTATACATATTTCTTTAACATGATATGCCATATTCCAAACTTAATTCCTATTTTTAAGCTAAAAATACATATATATTTATAATTTTATATGTTTTTTGTATGGATGTACCTAAAACATACCCAACCCCCTAATTTTTTCAATACCAATATATTATACACATGTACCCATACTTGTTCTCAATTCTAAATTAGAAGGTTAGGGCTCTTTTTATGGATGTTTGTTATATCATATTGCTTGTTGTTTTAATACTTACAACATTTGTCAAAACATTCTTTGACTATGTGAGTAGAAAAAAATACCGCCACTTCTATACAACTCCATTTGAACATTAAATCAAGATGCCTAAGTAAGAAGTAAATGTAAAGATAATTTTATAACATCCACTAAACAAAACACCAATTTAATGTATGGAACCCACCTTATGAAGGCCCATATGCAAATATTTTTTATTCCATTGTCTCAAACCTTTTTTAAACTCTTATGATTTAGGCCAATCCCATTACACTCACCACTACTATGAGAATTGGTTTTTGCTCTCTTCCTCTAGTTACTAAGATGTTTCAATTTACCAAGGTTGTCTCTTATATTGTTATAGATTTTGTTACCACAGTATGTCATTTCTCAAAAACTTGTCTACCACCCAAATTTTGGCTAAGTTTTGTGTTAGCGACATTTCGGTCAATTATCGTAACCATGTCGGTTACCGCCCAAGTTTTAAAAACCCCTTCATTTTCCACCACAACGGTCAATTTCCAACGTTGTATTGTGTTCTTGTGTCGCTGTGTTTGTTAAAGTTATATGAACTTTCGTAGGTCCCTCTTTGGTTGCTGCCTAAGTCATTTCAGCATTTCTTCAAGTTTATGTAACTTTGGGGGTCCCTAATCAAGTTAGCAAAAATTTCTCTTTTTTTGCCACGAAGATAATGAAGGTTTCAAAGATATCATAAAGTGGCTATTAAAATGTTGGTAGTATTTCACATTGGTTATAGCACTCACAACGGTCAGGCCAGAGTTATAGTGTAGTTGTTTCCTTTCAAATTTTTAAAAGGTAGTTATAACGAGGTGATGATGTGAAAGGTTACATGCGCCAATGTGACAAGGGGGTATCATTAATTACTCATCTACTCATGCATTTATTGCAGAGGGTTAAAAGGAAGTTTGAGCTAGTAAGTAGAGTGTTATTCAGCTGCGACACTGGGAGATACAGAGGAAGGGGAGCATACTGCCACAAACATTGTTTCTCAAGCTTCATAGCTATTTGAGGTGTTTTTTTCCCTGCTCATTTAAGTAGCTATTTCTTATTGTAGTTTGGATTCAAAATATTTTCAGCATTACAATCTATCCCAATGCAATTATACACAAACTCTAGGGTTCCAATCACAATCAAGTACAAATACCAAAGTTATGAATACATTTTTGGGTTAACTTGCACCATGCTAGAAATAGGGGATACCAAATTAGGGAAAGTGAATTTGGATGAATTGAAGGAGAAGTTTAGCAAACCAAAACCCCCACCTATCACACGACAAGTTTTTGCTAGTGGATAGATTGAAGTAGTTGCATTTCCCATAGCAATTTAGTGCCCAAACTTATTCATTTAATGTATTAGGCATTATGATTCTTAGACCCGTGAAATTAGGACGGAAGATAATAGGCTAGTGGTTAAAGTTCAAATAACTACTTTTGCCTCATGTTTAAAGATTCTAGAAAGGGAAAACTTCTTGGCCCTCGACTTCACCAATTCGTAGATTGAATTCTCAACTAAGAATAGCCTCTATATCGTAATGAAATGGCGAAGAATTAGTTAGCAAAACCCAGGAGAGGCAACTCTCAGTTGCCAAGGAATTTACATAGGAACCACTTTGTTGAGGAAATATCAGATATTGTTATGTTGTTGCACATATTGAGAGGGAATGAGGACACACATGGATTTCAAGATTGGATGTATTTCTTCATCCAAATTGTACTTGAAGGGGACCAATTTTTGGATTGGGCACAACTTATCAGTGACTGAATGCATAACTTGCTTGTTTTCTTTAAAGTTAAGAGGTCCTTATAGTGTCTTCATATTTGATTTACACCATAGCTAGTACTAGGCCTTGGCCAGGTTTTAGGTCAAATACCCTTCCCTATGATGAGGTGCCAATTTTTAGATATTGTGACAAGTTGCAGCTAAGTAAGAGTTTCCTTCATCACAAAAGGATTTTTATGCCTTCACCATGAGGGTGACCCGAGAATTACAATGGAAGGTTGAAATAAGGCTTACTTCGGAAGCCATACAATTTGTTGGTATATACAGAAGCCACTTCATTCAGTTTCAAAGGTTCTCTTACATTCGAGTTGGTAAATTCTGTGGATTTCCTCTAAAACTCCCTAAGTATGTAGAGGATAAGTTTGTAATGATCGAAGTTTGCAAACATCTTGCTAATGTGAACAAAAGGTGCCAATAGCACAAGAGGGTGAACGTTCAATTTCCTGTAGGATTTGGTCCTTTCACCTGCAATTCTTTGTCAGATGCTTTGAATAGAAAGGGAAATGTCTAAATATACTTTGCAATTTTATAATGGACATTTTCCCTTTGATAGTAAAGATTATGTGAAAAAGAGCTTAAAACTGGGTCCTAGTATTTATCATCTGCTTGACCTAGAAGATTACTAAGCCGATTGTTTCGATGAATTTGAGGCGAGAAGAAGTTGGATGAGGTTGTCCATGAGACAAATAATCACATTTGGATTAGATGGGGCTATCCAAGGTATTGAAGATGATGGATCAAATTTGTTGGATCCAATCTTCATAGAGCATATATCTCCTCAACCCATTGCTACCATGGATTGGAGTAACAAAGAAACTGAAACAATTGAGTCAAGAACTATAGAGGTTCTACAGAGGATAGAAGAATGGGTTGCTAAAAATAAAATAGAACAGTTGCACCCTCAAACTAGGTCACATGACACTCAACCTATAGGAGGAAGCAACCAACCCCCTGTAATTTTAGGGACTTCAAGGTTAGATTGAGAAAATTTGGTGGGATAGACCTAGTACTATTTCGAACAACTAGATTGGCAATGACTTATGACCAAAGAATTGAAGATACTCATGACAACCAAATGGCCTAGAAGTTATATATGGGGAACACTACTATTCCTCAACACAAGGAGTTGCCACATGTTGCAAAGGATTTCCAAGCTTTGTGAAAAAGACTCGCTACATCAACAGAATATGGAAGCGAAGGACCACCACCGTGACTTTTCAGTTGCTATCTTAACTTTCATCTTATTTTGAAGAACTCTTCACTTTTGGGTAGTTACGGGTGAAAGAAGTGGTTACTTATCTGCTTATTTATATTTATATTTGGAACAAAAAATCTCTCTAGTTAGTTTTCAAAGGAAACCGATATCTTATACTTTGAATATAATTCTACAAGTTGAAATCACTAGTTGTTTGTGTGCATCTAGTTTATGGAGATAAGTTGAGAATCTTAGATTTGTGCGTTTAAGTTTTCTCGCATGTTTACGCTTATTCCTATGTGAATGTATATGCATTTATCTTTGTAATTGATTTCATTTTTCAGATGATATTGGGTTGATATATAATAATTAGATTGTCTTATGCGAACTAGTCTTTATGCTAGTGTTTGTAACATTTCTTTATTGAATATGATATTGTAACATTTCTTTATTGCATCTGATATTGGAAATCTTTTTGATATCAGGTTTTAGCCTTTACTACTTTCTAGTTAAAAGAACACATCGATTTATTTTCAGTTCTTTTTAATTCATTGAATATCATTAGAGGGAGTTGTACCTCTTCAAGTAGAGGGTGATTGCTTTCTCAAAGGGAGTAGTTATCTAGAGCTATTGGGAATAGTCGCACCTTTCGGACAAAGAGTCAATATCATTAGAATAAAACCTCAAGGTGCTTAATCTATTAGCCAACAAATTTTTTGGCGACTCTGCCGGGGAGATGAATGGAAATTGCATTTAGGTTGCCTTATCTTGGTTATATCAAACATTTTTAAGTCCATCCTGGATTCCTGAAGGTTTACCAGAGGAGAAAGAAGTAGGGGTATTGTAGATCCAGTCTTTGAGTTACAAAGAAACAATTTTTCATATATTATCCCTTCTAGAAGGAGAGTTGGAGCCAAAAGTAGACCTACTTCTTCAACTAGAGCACCCCTAGATTACTCTACTTGCCAAGCTTTGGTATTGCACAAAATTGTTATCCTAGTAGTTGTAAATTTTCCTCGCAATATGGCCAATCAACCACCTATTCCTTGAGGAGCTACTTTTGGTCCTTTGAGTCTAGGGAATAATCTACATGATTTAGCTAAGGGTTCCTATAAAAATTTACCTAAGTTAAGGGGTGATGGAAAGATCTCACCATAAGAACATATTGAAACTTTCTTTGCCCCTTGTGGTGCACTTGAAGTACAAGAGGAAGACGTAGTGGTTAGGTTATTTACAAAATCTCTAGTGGATGCTACATCACAATTGTTCTATAAATTACTGCGTAGTTCTATTAATAACTGGGCTACTATGAGGAGTAAATTTGAAAGCAGATTTAAAAGTGCTAATGACGACCTCTCCTTGATAGCACAAGTTACACAATTGAAGAAGGAAGCGAGTGAGCCCATGAGGGAATTTGTAGCCAAATTTAATAGACTAGTAAATCAGATTGATGCTACAAAATGATTGTCAGAAGAGATACAAAAATGCTTCTTCATTAACGCACAACACCCAAATATCAGTTTACTCCTAAAGAGAGGGTCTATGAATACTTTAGAGGCTACACAAACATTGGCCATTGAGCTAGAAGATGATTTTATTATGGTTGGAAAATGGAAGAGGGAAATGCACTCAAATAAATCATAGATGCCTACTTATTCAAATCCCATGATCTAGAGGTTGGAAAATGATTTTATTGCTCTCAAGAGATGGTTGCCTAAAAGTACCTAGCCTTATCAAGATATCTCAAGGAAGACAAATTTTCAACCTGGCAATAAAACTCTTCCTCTTCCTCCAACTCAGAAAAGGATGGCAATAGAATCCCCTCCTAGAGATAATAAGAATAATATGTGTGCTTTCCACCTCACCTCCGACCATGATGGGTCAGAGTGCCCCAAAATGAATAGATTTATGTAGATGAATACCATGAAAGAAGTCATCGTAGATGTTATTAAGGAAGGTAATTCTTCTAATCAGTATGGTGACTCTGTGAATGGGTACCTTGAATATGAACTTGATGATGATAGAGGAGGAGAAATTTACATCACTCTAGATGAGCCTACATGTGTCGTTGTTACACGAGGTTAGAAAAATAGCAATAAAAAAGGTACTCAAAATTCCCAAAAGTTTTGCTTACTAGAGCTAGTGCTACTTCCAAAGGTGAAAATACATCACACACAATTATAGAAGATTCTTCCAAATCATCAAGTGTTTTTTCTACTGAAAAGTCTTTAGGACCCTTTGATATTGTTGAATTATGTAAAAATTCTAAAGTGTAGATCTCACACAAAAAATATATGAGAATGAACCCTAAGGAGTTGGATAGATTAACTGAATATGTTAGGAAAAGCTCTTTTGAGTCCCACATGGATTTGGATGAAAAAATGATTAGTTCTCAAGGTCTAGCAACTAATGTAGCATCTAGCAGTAGAACATCCTCATCATGATCCATAGAGGATAAACCAAACCCTTTCTATGTTTCATTATTTGTGAATTGGTTTAGGTTGAGCAATTGCATCATTGATTATGGTGCCTTGGATAATGTCATGCCTACACAAATTGCTCAAGCTCTGTGGTTAAAATTAACTAAGACATTTGGAAAAGGCTACTCAATGGAGTCTAAACAAGTTCCCTTGATTGGACAGATCAAGGATGCTCAAGTTGCCCTTGCAGCCCACCCGAATAAGAGACTCAAACTCACTATCCTGGTGGCTGACATTCCTGCTAGGTATGGTATGCTCCTAAGTAGAATTTTTTGTACAGATTTGGGAGGAGAAATTCAGTTGGATTGGTCCTATGCTACCATCCATATTGCAAGCAAGAAAGTGTGCTTGGAACCTAAATCTAAAGCCAAAATTATAGTGTTAAAATCAGAAGAACCCAAGTCACATCCTATTTGAGGAGTTTGAGTTTGGAAATTACATGTTTTTCTCTGATGGAAATAGAGATACTAATATTATCAGTCTGGACTCATCATTAGAGCTCTAGACGATGGAATTTGATGGAAGTTGTTTCAATTCTGGGTTAGGAGTAGGTGTGGTACTCATTTCTCCTTCAAGTGAAAAGTTTCCATTTTCTTATAAATTAGAATTTTCCAACACCAACAACATGGAAGAGTATGAAGTCCTATTATTGGGGTTGTCTGAAGCAAGAAATATGGGTATTAAGATGCTCAAAGTTGTGGGGGATGTGGACCTTATTGTTAAACAGGTACGTAAAGTTTTCACTATGAAAAATGAAAGGCTAAGACACTATAGAAATAATGTAAGGGATTCTATTGAGTGTTTCAATGCCTTTTCGATAGAAGCAATTCCCAGAGAATTATATTATAAGGCTGACTCATTAGCAATATCTTCTTTCTTATTACTTCCACATCTTTATATCAAAAACAAGTCTTACAGGATTGAGATGATTCGTTGACCTAGTGTTCCTGACCATGTTAACCACTAACAAGTATTCGAGAATGATAAACAGATTCAAGTTTTTGGAAAACTTTGAGGTTTTTTCTCAAACATTTTTTGAAGGGAGCACTAGTGAATGTAAGGAATTTTGTCCTAATGGTACTTGTTACCTAGAAGATAGAGTCATTCAACTAAAGGGTAATAAGATTCCCAAGGGTTTGGTCTTCTTGGAGGACCTGTTTGATTGACATGACCGAGCTATCAAAAGGAGAATGAGTGAATCTATCAATAATTTAGGGGAATATGAAGTAGTGAACATTGGGGATTTTGAGTAGCCTAAAAGTTGGTTTATATCGGAAAGTGTTGTTCCCCTAAAGAAAAAGAGAAATTGATAGCATTATTGATCAAATACAAGGAGGTCTTTGCCTGGTGTTATGATGACCTTAAAAATTTTATGGGCAGAAAGTTTCAGTATCACATACCCTTGAAAGAAGGTATGGTTGCTTTCAGATAGAAGCAGAGGAACTACAACCCTAAGGTCACTTACACAATTTTCAAGGAGATTGACAAGATGCTTAAAGCTAGAATAATATACCCAATTCACTCAACTTGGGTAGCCAATATTGTCCCCTTTTGTAAGAGAAATGGTGAGATAAGGATATGTGTAGACTTTAGGAGTCTTAATCAAACATCCTTGAAGGAAAATTACCCGCTTCCCATTATGGACCATATTCTTCAGACAGTAGCAATAGGGAAAACTTTAAGAAACCCCCCCTCAATGAAGGTGTAAAATCATGGTGAATCTTGTATACTTCCCGATAAAAATATGAATTTTAGTGGCAATTTTTTTCATTTTTCGTGAAAAAAAATAATGTCCATTGGCAAATCTTTTCTAATCGCTAGAAGTCTGTGGAAAATCTTGGCAAAATGCAATTTTTTAAAACCACTAGAATTTTTCCTTTGGCAATTAAAATCTATTTTCAAAGCAATAAAATATTTCGATTGGCGAATTAAACTTGTTTTTCAAACTAGAAAAAAATAATTTGTTGGTGATTAAAATTTTTTCAAACTAAAAAATAAAAATCCATTGGCGAATTAAACCTATTTTCAAATGATTAAGAAAAAAACATTGGCGAATTAAACATAATATCAAACTAATAAAAAAATGCATGAAAATAAAGATTATTTTCCTCATTGTTTTCATCAACCATCCAAAAATCACCTATAGCTATAACATTTTTTTCAAAAAAGCATCTTAACATGCTTCATAATAGAAAAAGTAACCTTGCCCAACTAAAACTAGTTCACAACTATCTATATCTACTTTACATATTTCAACAAGCCAAAAATTTAGTACTAGTCTTGCGTTATTCTACAAAAACCCTACAAAAACTACCAATTCAACTAGTGCTACCCGTTTCTTAAACAACTTTCCTTGTTGCTTTGCCTTTCATCTTCTACTTCCTCTCATTCTGTCCTTTTTCTTTCATACACTTTTCCTCTACTTTCGCCTGTGCTTCGATGTGCTTTGCCTCTGCTTTTTCCTGTGCTATAATTGCTTCCACCTTGATCAGCTCTATAAAGAGCTTCAATGCTTTCTAGCCTAACCTTGCTTCTTCCCTGCATTGATTTTTAATCTCATCCTCCGGCCAACGCACAAAAGGGGTGCATCCTTCTGCTCTTCTAGTTCCACATTTTCAAAGCCTTCCTGAATGTCAAAACCTTCACCTGGAATTTCCCATTCAATTATTGATTCTAATCCTTCCAATAAATCTCGATGCAAAATCATCTCCATCACTTCTCTCACTGTGCTTGTTGATTCCCCCAATTCCAAATCCCGTGCTAGGCGGGTGCATGAAGTTGGGTACCAATTTTGTGACCACTTTCTAAAAAAAAGTTTGAAAATTCTATAACGCGAGTGTGTTATAACATGCTTGCATTATAGCACGTTAAAAGCAAAAAAAGAAGTGAAAGTATTCATTTTCACTTCGAATGTTTTCTTCTTCTGCCCGGGGCCAAAACCCCCAACTTTCATGCTCCCGTTCTAGGAGGAGGTAGTGGGAAAAAATCTTCAACAAGAGTTGCTATTTCTTTGCAAGGATGGTGCCACAATGATGAAGAGGTGGGAGAGGTAAGTATTGTTTATTGTTTGATTTGAATTTCTTAGTTTTTGGTTGATTTTTTTAGTTTTAGGTTAAATTTGATATATAAATTTTTGAATTTGTAGGAGATGCAAATGAACCCGCAAACCCACAAAATCCTCAAGAAGAAGAGCAACCAAATCGTGAAGAACAAAATCCTCAAAAAGAAAATCAACCTCAACAACAACCTCCTCCACCAATCCCTTAACACCCTCCTGACACTCAACAAAATTTAATGAGTGAGATTGAGAACAACAAAAAATAGATTGAGGATTTTATTAGTAGGTTGAGTGATCCAAATGGTTCAACTATAGAAAGAATGACCCTCGCAATTCATTGAAAGATATGTTAAAAAATGTAGATTCAATTAGAAAACAAATAACTAGATGGCAAGATAGAGGCACGCGGCTAGGGCATATTATGTAGATAAACTATCATATAAACAAGTAAAGGATTTAAAAACTATAAAAGGTGATTTGTGCTCATTATTCACTAACCCACGATGAATCAAAAATCTTAGCCTCACGCTAAGAGGTTTCCTATTCATTGGTGCTACCACCAAGAGATTAGGAACCATTTTTATGATAGGTGGTACATGGTCTTTGATGACCGACTGTGCAACAATTGTGAAGTTCCCCAGTATTTTCTTAGGAACTTATATAGTGAGTTCATATTGAACAAAATACCAAATTATTTTGATATGAGGGACTTCCAAGAGAGAGGTGGGGGGTCAGCTCAAGATAGGCCTAGTGCACAGCCGAATCCTACGTGGCAAGGGAGATGAGCTCTCACTAGGCCGCCTCATGAGCATGTTGTTATGCCTGTTGTTGCGAAGGAGAGTGCTGACATAGAGACATTGCAGGAAATCAACACTTTGACTCGGAGTGTCATCCACCATACTAGCCCTATTCTACAACGCCATCCGTGGGGAGTCTTTGAGTGGTGGCTCTCAAACAATGCGTCAATCTTATGGGTGACTCTTGTTCATATGACCCCAACGACACACTCAGAGGCTATTGTGAGGATCCTTATGCCACGAGATGGAGAGAGGGTGGCCTATTTTGGTACGATGACATGGAATTGATACCAAAGTTAGCATCTTCATTGAATTTAATTTATTAAATTTCGATTTTGTCGCAAGATTAACTAATTTAGCTTTATGATTTTAATAAAATTGCAAGGTCACAATGTTGAGACTGGATACACCGGCCCTCCACCTACTTATTTCTATAGTACCCCTATCGACGGGGTATGTAACTAGTAAACAATTATAAATTTATTACATGTTAATAGCATTGTTTTACGAATGGTATTTTAATATGTGATTTTGGATGTTGAAGGGTAATATTGGAGGTTTCAGAACACCTCCCAATGCCAGTGGATTTACTCAAACCTTCATGTAATAGAATAAAGATTTTAACTAATGAATTGTACTTAATAGATTTGTGTAGTTTATATTCATACCGTTGGTTACGTTGCATTGCACATCATTCAAACTAAAAGCATTACTTCACATGCCATAACTAATAACTAGATGTTGATAGATAACAAAATTTAAACTACAATATAGTTGTTTACAAAGTCAACATAAGTAGTGATGCAATTTCTTCACATGGAGGCATGTTCTTGCAAAGGTGCGCCTGTACAACAAACTATGGATGCTTGGAAAAAATCTATGAAACCATAATAGTAAGCAATACCATACATTGGGCAGTTAGTAGTTTCAAAAAATGCCTTGAAGAAATGTGGTCTCATGGTGATGGAATTCCATTCCATCACCATGAGACCACATTTCTTCAAGGCATTTCTTCAAAATGCTCACCACCTTTTCTATGATACCACATTTTTCATACATGTGCACCAAAGCATTTTATCAAACTACTTGTGCTTCCTTGCTGCTATGGCTAAAAGCCTAAAATAGGTGCTTTCCAACAAACTATGGATGCTTGGAAAAATATCTATCAAAGCATATTAATATAACAATCTAATCCTTTGAGCTAAATACAAAAGAAACCAATAAAATTGGTTGCATAAGAAGATTGGTTTCATAAGTTTTCTAGCAAATAAATTTTATGGGGAATAGGCTTGCATTTGAACCATCTCAATTCACTTGTGCTAGTAAATTGATACAACTGAGCAATTAAACTCTACCTTATGCTAATCCAAGTGGAAACAAGTATCACAAAACTAAATATAATATATTCTAAATAGAAATATCTCCAATCCTAGTTTTCACCCCCTACACATATACATTAGCATTTGTCTCTTCATTTGGCTTGGTCAAGTAGTTTCTTCCTTTTTTAGAGGAGACACTCATTATTCCTTAGAAAGGGTTCATCCACAATCTTTCTCAAATGTATCATAAGGAACCTCATATATATGCTCATAAGGATTTGAAATACATCTGACAACTAAGAAACAAACAAAACCTTGGTATTCCTTCAAGGAACTTATGAGGATAATGTCAAATGCATCCCTTAGATAGAATAAAAGAGCATGCAATACACAACCAAAATAACACACAAAACACAATCATGTAAAATAATAGTGGGCTACCTTAAGCGAAAGAAGAATTTTTAGAATAAATTTGAAATATTAAACTAAAGAACACTAGGATTGCATTTACACACAAGATACAATCTAGTAAGCAATAATATTGGTCATAGAGAAGGCAATGAACTTTTTGAAAAAATTCCTGAAAGAAATGTGTTCTTATGGTGATGGAATTCCATGACATGCATTTGTTTGTAATGGAATTCCATCACCACGAGACCCCATTTCTTTTGAGGAATTTTTTCAAACAGTTCACTTCCTTCTCTATGCCACCATAGTTATCGTACATGTCTACGAAAGCATTTAATCAAATGATTCAGCGACTTGCTGCTATGGGTAAAAGCCTAAAAAAACATCCTTTCAAACAAGATATGGATAGGGAAAATAGTAAGCATGATAATCAAAAATATATAGTTTAATAAGTACTTAAAATTTTGTTCATTAGATCTCATACACTATAAGTCATGACGTGTCCATCGCTATTGTAACTTTTTTGTGATTAAATAATTTCTTGTTTTATTTTCAGATGTTGGTTGTGGAAACACCTCCAAATGTTATGAGGGCAATGGATATCGATGTTTCATCCACTATACAATCCTTGATGGCTCTGACAGGGGAGGTATAAGGAAAATTACTAAATTCCAATTTACATTCGTTGTTATAGATGTTAGTTTGAGTGAAAAATCAAACCAAATTATTGATTTGTAGTCTAATTTCTATTTGGATGGTTTATACAAGGCTTGAGCACACCTCAGCATCGGTGTGCGAATATTTCCCTCAAGGAGAGTGATCGTGAGATGGCCGTAAGTGATTTTTTTTTTAAATATATCATTTTTTATAATGTAATTTCTATATATTAATGTCTATTGTAACAGTTAAACTTCACCAAGAAATTAACGTTAGTGAGGAAAGCAGCAGGAGCACTCCCGAGTGCAGTAGAAACTAGTGACGTAATCTATTGCCATTCTAGGGATTGACCGCAAATAGTAAGAGTTTATTTTGAGGTTCGAGAAAGCAATGACTTTGATTCCGTGAGTCCTTTGTTGTATTCACATAAAATTTTGTACACATTTTGTATTGATATATTTGACATATATGCCCATATGGCTATTTTGTAACCATATTTTATACTTATATCAACATATATTGATGTATGCGTACATGGCTATTTGCTTTTAATACAAATCTTTTTTATCGATGGTGTTCATATTTGCATTATAAATTTATGGTTCAATAGATATGAGTTAATGGTATTGAAGTGTTTAATTTTACAAATGCAATGCAAGTGGTTACCTTTGTGATTTATGTGTGTTCCAATGTATACTTTGCACTAATAATATTTTCGTATTTATACCTTGTATTTGTGCATTGCTATTTCTATCTTTAAGCAAAATATGTATTTGTGTGTATACTTCAAGGCTTATGTGTTTGTGACTACTTTTGCTTCCCTTATTCACACATGTACATGCTTGACTTATTCACGTGTATACTTATTAATTGGTTAGCCCTAGCATTGATCATTGTTGTCCTTCATGGCTTGTCTTGAATATTAATTGATTGATGCTAAACAAATTTATCTAAAAGAAAAAAACACATTTTCAATTGGTATTCCATCAAATGATTCATAAAAAGATTCCACCATGTTTTTTAACTTTTGATTGGAACAACTCACTAAGCAAAGCGATTACAAGACTTTTTCCTTTTAGATTAGCAATGCATGGAAAATTATCCTTGATATTACAAAAAGATATATTTATACACTTCAATTGTGCACTCACCCCTTGCTCCTTGAAAGAAAAAAATATGCTCATGCCATTGTTACATTGCACGTAAACCAAATTTTGTATTGTGGAGCTATATTAAGCTACCAATTCACATCAATGTAACAATGATACAAAATAATGTTTGACCGTAAGAAGACATCATCAAAATGGCTAGTGTACTAAATAAATTCTTATGATTTATGAAGAACGTTGATAACTCTACTCAGTTGGCTTCTTTTTCTCAAAATCATACAAATTGAACCCTAGCATCAATAGACTTTGTATATCAAGCTACCACAATTCAAGTTTCAAAGATGAATATTTATCATGCATGTTTTAAATGACATTCAAGTTTATGGTGGTTTTGTTGTTTATATGATGTTATGTGATATTCTAATCCTAATGCATGCTTCTAGGCTGCATATATATTTATATTTTGTTTTTACATGATTTTTGTACCAACAAACCCAAAATGAACTGAACCCCCCTCCAAAAAACTTTGGCCTAACTGGCAAACTGAACCCCCAAACCCAAACCCGAACCTGAAAAACTATTCCAACACTCTTCATTCTGCCTGCACAAACTTAATTGACCACCAAATTATGCCGCCTCTTCACTTTACCCACTTTTACTCCCTCAAACATCTCTTTTTCATTCAAAACCCCTGTTTTCCCAAGTAGGGCATCATGCCATAACATACTTTTGACCTCCCCTATCCTTGTAGACATTTTGAACACATCAAACTCCACAACCTCACCCTATTTCCAACCTATTCTAACTTATTTTCAAGCAATTTCTTCTTTTCACCTCTTCTAGCTTTGCTTTTAAGGGGCCTCAATTTTGAATTTTGAATAGGGGCAGCACAAGTAATCTCTTCCAATGCCTTTACCAATGCTATTTTTTTATTCCTACTCCCTATCCTACTTACATCAGGCCCATATCACTGAGACATAGCCTGAACAATAGGTGGAATGGCCTATTTCAACATATTACACTTGAACCCTTAAGGGATCAATCTGGTTGAAGATAGCTCAGAGTGATTCTGTGTGTTTGGGTGCAAAAGAGGACCATGCCTAATGTAAACATACCTATTCGGACGCGTTGGAAACTGAAATTGCTTAATACATGAGTTGCGTGAAAGTTGCACAGTTTGCAACTTTCCACCACATTTGCATTTGACACTTTTTCCATCAATTGAAAATCCAAAACACCACGAAAACCACTCCGAAAGATAAAACCAAGAGAGGTTATTGTAGAAGGGTCCAACATGATCCCATAGACCAGACAATAATTTTCTAAGCATCACGGTATCTGAGTAACTTCATGTTGAAGTTTGTAGCCATTTTGCTCTTTGGACTCTTAAGGGATTCTACCAGTTGAATGTAGTTCAAAGCGATTTAGCTTGTTTGGGTACAAAAGAGTACCATGCCTAGTGTAAAAATACCTACGCGTTGGAACAATTCATTTGGTCACATGAGTTGCAGAACGAAAGTTGCACCACTTTGCAACTTTCCACTACTTGCATTTGACACTTTTTCCATCAACTGAAAACTAGACACCATAGGAAAACAACTCTGAGATAACAAAAATAGAGAGAGGTTATTGTAGAGGATCCCAACACAATCTCATAGGATCAAACAATAAGTTTCTAAACATCACGGTATCCGAGTAACAACATGTTGAAGTATGCAACCATTTTGCACTTTGGACCCTTAAGGGATCGATCCGGTTGAGCGTAGCTCAGAGTGATTCCACGTGTTTGGGTGTGAAAGAATACCATGCCTAGCATAAACATACCTATTCAGATGCGTTGGAACAGTTTGTTTGGTCACACGAGTTGCAAAACGAAAGCTGTACCACTTTGCAACTTTCCACTACTTCCATTTGACACTTTTTTTATCAACTGAAAACTGGACACCATAGGAAAACCACTTCGAGATAAAAAAACCAAGAGAGGTTATTATAGAGGGGCCCAACGTGAGTAACAACATGCTAAAGTTTGCAGCCATTTTGCACTGTGGACCCTTAAGGGATCAATCTGGTTGAACGTAGCTCAAAGCAATTCCACGTGTTTGGGTGAGAAAGAGGACCATTCCTAGTGTAAATATACCTATTCAAACACGTTGGAATAGTTTGTTTGGTCACATAAGTTGCAGAATGAAAGCTGCACCACTCTGCAACTTTCCACTACTTGCATTTGACACTTTTTCCATCAACCAAAAATTGGACACCACGGGAAAATCACTCTAAGATAACAAAAATTGAGAGATTTTATTATAGAGGGTCCCAACACGAACCCATAGGATTAGACAAGAAGTTTCTAAGTGTCACGGTATCCGAGTAACAACATGTTGAAGTTTGCAGTCATTTTGCACTTTGGACCCTTAAGGAATCAATCCATTTGAACATAGCTCGAAGCGATTCCGCGTGTTTGGGTGTGAAAGAGGACCATGCTTAGTGTAAAAATATCTATTTGGATGCATTGGAATAGTTCGTTTGGTCACACGAGTTGCAGAAGGAAAGTTGCACCACTTTGCAACTTTCCACTACTTGCATTTGACACTTTTTCCATCAATTGAAAAATGGACACCACAGGAAAAATACTCCGAGATAACAAAAATCGAAAAAGGTTATTGCGTAGGGCCCAACATGATCCCATAGGATAGATGATAATTTTCTAAGTACACGTATCCGAGTAACAACATGCCGGAAAGTTTGTACCATTTTTGCACGAACCTTTGCTGAACGGGATCCTGAACATAGCTCGAGCCGACCCGCTGTTTGGGTGCTAAAGAGACCATGCCCAGCTTAAAAATACCTATTGTTTTGAAACACCGTTGGTCACAATGAAGTTGCGAACTAAAGTTGCACCACTAAAACTTTTCCACTACTTGCATTTTACACTTTTTCCATCAACTGAAAACTTGACACCATATAGAGAACCACTTTAAGATAACAAAAAATAAGAGAGGTTATTGCAAAGGGTCCCAACACGATCCCATAGGATCAGACGATAAGTTTCAAAGAATCACAATATCTGAGTAACAACATGCTAAAGTTTGCAACCATTTTCCACTTTGGACCCTTAAGGGATCAATCCGGTTGAACGAGTTTCGAGTGATTCCGTGTGTTTGGGTACGTACAAAATAGGGACCATGCCTAGCTTAAAAATACCTATTTAAATGCATTAGAACAGTTTGTTTGGTCACATGCATAACTTAAAGTTAAAAATTCACTTTGCAACTTTCCACTGCCCATTTGGACACTTTTCCATCAATCAAAAATTGGACACCACAGAAACCACTCCAAGATAACAAAACTGAGAGAGGTTATTGTAGAGTTCAATGCGATCCCATAGGATTAGATGAGAAGTTTCTAAGCATCATGGTATCCAAGTAGAAACATGCTGAAGTTTGTAGCCATTTTGCACTTTGGACCCTTAAGGGATTGATCCGGTTGAACGTAGCTCAAAGTGATTCCGCGTGTTTGGGTGCGAAAGAAGACCATGCCTAGTGTAAACATACCTATTTGGATGCATTGGAATAGTTTGTTTGGTCACATGAGTTGCAGAATGAAAGTTGCACCACTTTATAACTTTCCACTACTTGCATTTGACACTTTTTCCATCAATTGAAAACTCGAAACCATGGGAAAACCACTCCGAAATAAAGAAAACCGAGAGAGGTTATTGTAGATGGCCCCAATGCAATCCCATAGGTTCAGACAGAGATTTTGTAAGCACTATAGTATCCGAGTAATACACTGTCAAAGATTTCTACCGTTTTGCACTTTGCACTTTGATGTTTCATTGAACTGTATGGTTATGTATAGGGTGATTATGCAATCTTTTCGATGGAATTTGGTGGGAAATAGACTTAACTCTGTTCTAGTTTTTGTTTGGTTGGATTTCAAGTTATTTTGTGCATTTTAGAAGCCAATTACAGAGGGTCAGTTTGTATACCCTATTTTAAGGGTTTTGAGTGCATTAAAATATCATATTAAGCCTTTCACCCACTATATGCTTCTATAACTCAATTTAAAGGCTTAGTTATGGTTATAAAACATGTGTGCAATTTTTTTTGAACAAGGGAGGCGAATAGATGGTTTTTAGATGATGCCCTAGATGTCAAATGGTGCATTTTTTAGTGGAAAATGGTGGTTTACTGCTAGGGTTTGAAGAAATATTTGGGGGTAGTGATATCTCTTGAACTTTTAAGCTTGTGAATACCTTTTTGAAGGTGTTTTAGGCTTTGGTTGGCTGTGGGAAGGTTTCGAGTATGGGTTTTCAATAAACCCTTGCCTAACTTATAGTCTCCAAATCTCATCAAATGGGCTTATCTTTTAGAGAAGGTCATCCAATGGCAAACCAAACATCAATCAAGCTTTAACACAGACCCTAAGACAAATTCCCAAGAGATCATATCGTGTTTCTTTGTATCATCATTACGATCCAATAGACCACCTTGCATAAAGGCTACTAAATTAGCCCTATTTACAAAGAGACGACCATTTAAATACTAGATCTTCACTCAAACTCCTCAAACAACAGTATGTTATGTGTCAAAACCTCCAATTCCATGATTTGTTTCCAGGTCCAAGACCTCTAGACCCCTAATACACCAAACCCTTTATTTCAAGCAAAATACTTGGGGTTTTAATGAAACTCCTATCTCCCACACCTTCCATACCCAAACAAAGCACCAAACACACTTACGAGACCCTACACATGGTGAATAATACATTACATGGATAGTCATTCCCACATTTTTTCAAAACACCACTTGAAACCCTCATTTTCATCATGAAAATACCTTGCTATAGGCCTAGAAAATCATCCCAAACACCCAACCTTGACTCCAAAACATTGTAAATAGGTTAGGCATGTATTTTACAAGCTAGAGGACCCATTCCACAAGTTATAGTAGGCACAAAAAGTGGAATGGGTCGAATTTTATCGTGAAACCCTTCAATCCAAGAACACTATGAAAGTAGGTAGCTGCAATAAAAATAAGATAAATTTCGTTATACAAAGAGTTAGAACCTATAAATAGGTGAAAATGAAAGCTAATTCATCAATATACAACATCCAATAGGTTTCAAATTGCCTTAGTATTCGTACAGGCTGTACAACAACAAGAAAAGTGAGAAAAACCAGTAAATTTTTGGAAAATAACGTTCTTCTTGATAAAAAATGGGTTCCAAATCAACCAACAACCTCTCCTTTGAGGCATTGAAGGTTATTATAAATTTTTACCATAGGAACCATAAAAAAAAGAGGCTTTGAAAGGAACTCCATGAAAACCAAGCTCTCTAAATGGTATATCAAACTCTAGTTCAAAATCTTTTAGGTGAGGCTGCTCCCATAGCTCTCTTACTCGCTTGACAAATCCTTGAAACTTTGTATTGATTTTATTTTTCCTGTCCCTCTCTTGTTGTTCTTCCTCAATTTCATCAGGATCA
>VDFB02000398.1:0-26838 GCA_007258455.2 Sequoia sempervirens | reverse complement strand
CACCAAATACACATTTCTTAGGGTTTAATCTCGCATTGAATTTCTCCAACTGAGTGAATATTTTATCTAGAATTTCCATATGTCCTTCTCTAGTGTATGATTTTTCCAACAAGTCATCTACATAATCCTCCATAAAGGTGTGCATCATATCATGAAAGATAGTGGTCATCGCACGTTGATAAGTAGCCCCAGTGTTCTTCAACCCAAAAGGCATGATGTTCCAACAGAAAGTACCCCATGGACATGTGAAAGCAGTTTTCTCTTGATCCTCTAGTGCTATTTTGATTTGGTTGTAACCTGAAAATCCATCCATAAGTGATAACATTGCATGACCCATTGTCAAATCCATGATGATGTCAATGTTAGGCAAAGGAAAGTCATCTTTCAGGAAAGCCCTATTAAGATCTCTGAAATCCATACATATCCTGATGTTGTGGTCTGGTTTTGAAACTAGTACAATGTTGGAGATCCATTCAGCATAATCAATAGGATGGATAAATCTTGCATCCAATAGCTTCCTCAATTCAACTTTCACCAAGAGGGCGATATGTGGATGCGTTTTTCTCAATTTTTGTTTCACTGGCTTCACTCTAGGTGGTGTAGATAAATGGTGCATGATAAGATCTGGATCTATGTCTGGCATATTAGCATAGGACCAAGAAAAGTTTACTTGTCTCTCTTCAAATAATATAGTGAAGCTTAGTTTTTCTTCCTCTGTCATGGATGCTACTAGATGTAGAGTCTTGACTATTTCAACTGTGCCAATGTTGATGGATTGTGTGGGTTCAACTAGTACTGAAGATCTCTCATGATAGTGCTCGGGAAGAGTGTCAAATCTCCCATCTCTTGGTGCCTCAGAGAGGTTTTCACCGTGAGATGTGCTCTTTATTTTTACGTTTTCTTGATCTAATACTGCCATTAAATGGTTTTCACCATTAGATCGTACTTTTATATTCATTTCCGGTACCGAAGATTTGGAACTCCCCTTGTCCTAAGCTTCATTATGATTTTCTTCGTGGAAATATGTCTTGGGACTAATGTATAAAGGAAGTCTACAATGGTACTACTATTTGGGAAGACAGTGCATGTCAAGTAACCTACTTTGGTCCCAACTCACTAATTCTCGGGTGTACTAATGGTAAGGAATCCGCTAGATTGATAAGGTCAAAAGTGTGAGGTCATGATGGTAACGCTTGTCAAAGTGTTCAACATCAATATCGAGGGTCTAAGTGATGTTGCTACTCCTTTATTAATCTATCTCACCGGGTGTCCTGATTTGGTTTCTACTTTGAGCCACTGAGTATAAGTTGTGATCCAATTTCTTAAGTGGTTCATTAGGAACTCCGAGCTTTGTCCTCCATAATGAAGTTGGTGCATACTTTTGTATCACATCAATTTCTTTATCATGACAAGACTCTTCAAAGAGGGAATCCCATTCATACTCATTTGAATCCATTTCGTAACTATCTCACAATTGAAGGATTTGTTCAACAATTTGTTGCCTAGTTTTTTCTTTTAATTCTTCTTTGTATCCTAACCCTATTTTGTCCTTGGAATTAATTATGATGGGCTGAATTGGTTCTATGATACCCTCTTTTCTTTTGCCGACAAGACCTTTTCCATCATATCCCATCTTCTCTAGGATTGTAAAACCTTTACCATATGGTTCTGTTAAAACATTGGAAGTTGATGCTTGTGATGCTTCTTCGTCTTTGTACAACCAGTTTAAAACATCCTTGTCTTCTGATTCATCCACTAAAGTGCTTACTTTTACAAACTTACAATCAAATACCATGGTTGGTTGTGAGGATTTTTGTCTTGATGTGGATGGTTTCCCATATGACTTAGAAGAAGATAGCAACTATGAAAGACATAATGATTGCTCAAATGAATATTCCCCCAGGCCTTTGTCTTTTAACTGTATCTTTTCCTCAAATTATTTTGATAAGGAATTGAGTTGAGTTTCTTGATTTGATGGAGTAGAATCACTGATACCTTTGTCTCTTGACTGAACCTTTTCCTCAGGCTAATTTTATAAAGAATTTCATTGAATTTCGCTACTTGATGGAGTAGAATCATAGATAACCTTATCCTTTGACCAATCCTTTTTCTCAACCCACTTTGACAAGGAATTTAGTTGTCATTCATTGTTGGATGAACTAGGAGTGGGATCTTCCCTCTTATGTGGCACAAAAGTATCTTGGGTTGTTTTGAGTGTGTTGCAATATTGTGGATTGTTAGAATTAGGCGAAATGGTGATCTCTTGTCTATTGAAAGGGAATTTCAAACACGAGTGATATGTTGATGGCACTGCTTGCATCTCATGGATCCAAGGACATCCCAAGAGTATATTGTATGTTAACTCCTTGTCCAACACTTGGTAGATTATGTCTTTTACAACCAGTCCCACTTGAATTGGTAACAAAATTAATCCTTGGGAGAATCTCTCTTCATCATCATAGGCTTTAGAGAAAGGATTTTTCCTTCTAAAGATCAATTAAGTATCTTTCGTAATATCCAAGTGCAATGGTCAATAAAATTTTAAAGTACATATATTTAGCTAGCTCCAATCTATCTATTAGAAACACATTTGACCCGGTGTTTGTGAATTAAAACCTCAATGTGGAGAGCAGATTTGTGTGGGTGGTTGAGTGATACATCATTGTTTTTAGAAAATGATAGGAAATGAGGTGTGGTCAAGTGTCCCACCATAGCTTGGAATTGACAAACTCCATATTATTTGGTACTATGGTGGCAACTAGAGCTTGTTCTAGGATTTCTTTGTGAGCTAGTGAAATTTTGAGGAGTTCTAATATGGATATTTGAGCTGGGACTTTTTGCAATTGATCAACCATGTTGTATTGAGTTGCAGGGGCAACAGGTGTCTTAGATGTATCTCCTTTCAATATTACTTTGGCTTTCCCTCTTTTGGTTGCGTTGATAGGTTGATCATCTTTTTTTCTCTAATTTTAATGATATTAATCTGATTATCATTTGCAGCAACATTTGTGATCAAATTTATTGGTATAATGTCATAAATTTGATGTGATTTGGTGTTGATATCATGAAGATGGGTTCCACCTACAACGTCTCTTTGGCCCTTGATTTTGATGTCCTTGGTTTAATTCTCAACTACCTCCACATAATGAATGGTAGAATCATAAACATAGTTCACATCTTTGACTTTGGTGTTTGATGAAGAGGACTCCCCATTTTCGTAGTTTGGTAAAGGACTCTTGAGTGCTCCATGATCATTGTTCATTTGGGGTCCTTCTACAAAGATTATCTTGTTATCAATCAAGTCTTGTATCAAATGTTTCAATTGCATGCAGCCATTTGTCTTGTGTCCTTTGTTTCTATGGAAGTCGCAATAATGTGCATCATTCCACCATGAAGGTTTAACTCTTGGTTCCCAATATCTTGCTTATGGTAATGTTATAACCTTGGCTACAAGAAGCTCCTTTAATGTTGATTCTAGTGACTATCCCAAAGGTGTGAATCATCTTCGATTTGATGAGGTTTGAATGGTGGTTGTTTAGCTTCAGCATTGCTTGGATTATTGTTTTAATTGGCATTTTGGTTGTTGTTTTGATTGCTAGTTGGATTTTCGTTTTGATTGGTCTTGGTGGCAGCTGCTGTCAAGTTAAATACTAGTTTTGCATTTTGTGTTTCAGCTAAAGCATCATTGTTACCAGTATTCTTGTTTCTTCACCAAAACTTTGGTTTATCATTGTTGTTGTAATTATTAGAGGAACTTGATGAGTTGTTTTCATTGTAAATTTTTATGACTCCTCTTTTGACCAAAACTTCTTCAATTTTGATTCCATTTTCAATCAATTTCTCAAAGGTAGGTGGGCATTGTAATTCAAGTCTATAGCTCATCTCATCACTTAGATTTTTAATGAAGATTTCCATCTTTTCCTTTTTAGGTATGGGATGAGAATATCTTGCAAACAATCTTCTCCATCTTTGCAAAAATATGAGGAATGGTTCACCCTTTTTCTATTTTGTATTGCAAAGGTCCTTCATTGTTATCTCATGTTGGATGTTGTAGGAATATTGGGTGATGAATTTATTAACCAACTCTTCAAAGGTTTTAATTGGAGGCATTGTCCACCTAGGTTGCATGGAAACAATCTCATCAAGTAAGTTTCTTCATGTGCAAATTCAAGACTCATGGTTTGAAATTCCCTTACCTGATCTATAGGATCTATTTTACCATTATATTTATCATACTTTAGGAATTCACAATGTTTGGGAAAAGGAATCATGTTAATAGTGTGATCAAAAGGATATGGGCAGATGTCTTGTATATCTTTTTGAGGTTCCCCTTTGCATGTCTTGAATCTGTTGTTGGAGGTTTTTCATTTTATGAGTTAAGGTAGCCAATGGATCTGTATTTGATGGATCATTTTTAGTCTTTTTAGGAGGTGCTTTCAATTGATTAACATCAAAGTCAAGTGGAAGTTTGACACCTTGATTATCTAGCATTAAGAAGTATTTTTCCCCATCTCTTTCAAAAATCTTTTCTAGGAACTTATGGAAATTTGGATCTTGTTGAGCATGTTGGATGTCTTCCTCAGTTATTTCCTCACCTTTAGATTGGTGGATTTTATGGAAAATATTTTCTTCAGCTTCAGCCATGGTGCTCTGAGTTTCAAGTTCTTTTTCTTTGAGTTTCTGCTTTTTTAATCTTGTTTGAACAGGCATACAAGTGTGATGATTTGACTAAAATTTTATCTTTGTTTGGAGGAGTGCCAAGGATGAAAACTAAGTCAAATGGAATGAAAAATTCTATTGATAAGACTAAGTTTAATTTGATTATACAGCTTTGTTTCATGATGAAGGATGACAAATCCTGATAATGAAACTTTGCTTAACAATCAGAGGTATGATAAGTTTGATGATTTAGGCACTTTAAGGTGTTAGATCTTGGTTTAGCTTGAAGAATTCCACTTGCAAATGTCAGTTTCAACAATTTTAAGACTTTGGTGTGACTGAGGAATGATTTTGTTTTGGAAAAGATCCTTAATTTTGGTTCAAACTATCAAATAAGGGATGAATTAACTCTCTAGTTTTGATTTTACTGGATGCACTAAACAGGGCCTGGATGTGCTAAAAGGTTACATAGATGCACTATAAAATGGCCTGGATGCGCCAAAAAATAGACTGAATGTGCTGGAAAATGACTTAGATGTGCTGGAGAATGTACTAAATGCACTAAAATCTGAACTCAATGCGCTGGAAAATAACTCAGATGCGCCAAAAAATGGACTAGATGTACCAGAAAAAGCTAGTGATGCGCTAGAATGCCCCTAAGTATGTGATTTTTAACTTGGTATTCTATAGGTGGATGCACTAAAAGGGCTTGCGAATGTGTTGAAAGATGGAACGGATGCACTAGAAAATGGCCTAGATGTGCTAAAAGCTAGACTAGATGCATTGGATAATGACTCAGATGTGCTATATTGTACCCTATATGTGCTAAAAAAAATGTTATGGATGCACTAGAAAATGCCCTATATGCGCTAGAAATTTAGTAATGCGCTGAAATAGAGGGTGTATGCACTATCTAGAATTGTTCAGTGTTTTTGCAAGTCTATCTGGTTATTCTTCTTTTTAATCTATGAATCTGAATGTTTCCAAGGTATGCTTTTCTGAACAATGATTTTTTCTTGGTTTCCAATTTGTGAATTATGGGAATTAAATGCTTTAAATGGATGATTTCTTGAATTATAACTTCAAACATAGTAGCAAGTTGTCAAACAATTGTTTCCACCTAGGAACTAAACATTGAGTGTGTATTCAAGAATCTGGTATGATTCCTTCAATTTCCACAAGTGTAACACAAGAGAAGACAGTTCAAGCACTTTTCTAATGTCAAGGGTCACTTAAAATACCATAGCCCACATCTTATACCATGTCAGCTCACACAACCATGTCACCCCCTAGAGGGCACCCATGTTTTTTCCTTTCCCAAGTCTTAACCAAGGTCGAATCCTCCACCTTTGGCCAGTAATCCCTGATGGTTATATGGTGAGTATCTTGGGAGGAGATTCTTCCTTCCCCTTGCACTGCGATATTAGAAGTGTTTGGAGACTAAATCAGTTGGCTTCTACACTAAGGTTTGTAATAAGGGTTTCTGTTCGGTGCGGAAAATAGATAAACTCCCTTAGGAGACCTCCCAACCTTTAAAACAAACGCTTTGGGGATGGTTATCTTGCACACTACCATCAAATTACGGACTTTCCCCGAATTCACTTTTCATTATAGTGGGTCAAAAAACTTGGCTTTAGTTGTTCCCACTTAGGTCATTCCTATAGGGTGAATACTTTTTCCCACTATGGCGGGCCTTCTAAAGGTGTTAACAAAGCATAAAATAGTGAGTCTAGCATTCTGGTCACCCAGTTAAGGGGAGAGCATAGGCCTATCACTTCAAGCACAGTAGAAAAGGGATTCTTTAACCTTCTAATTAAACTAGGTTCCTAATTTAATTAAAAGAAGACAATAAAAGCTCCAGCCCCTGCATACATAATCAGTAGTTTGATAAAATTGTCTTTGACTGACGTATTTAAGCACCTATAACATAGAAAATGTACATCAGTTCTAATAATTTTGAATTTTTTCCAAATAAACCAGATGCGCTAAAATAGACATCAGATGCACTAAAAGATCACTCCTACGTGCTAAAAGAACTACCAAATGTGCTAGAGAAACTACTGAATACGCTAAAATATAGACTAAATGCACTAAAAGACCCCCTATATGTGCCAAAAAATGTGTTGTATGAAATGAAAGATTCTCTGGATGTGTCATAACAGGGACTGGATGCACTAGAAAATGTTCTAGATGTGTCGTAACAAGAATTGGATGCGTTGAAATATTTTTCGTATGAGCCGAAAGAAATAACGGATGTGCTACCTAAGAGTTCACGTCTAGATTCTGCAAAACAACTTCTATAAAGCGTCAATAAAAAGGGGCTAGGCCCCACGGTGGGCACCAAAATGTGTTGTGTGAATTTGTGAAGATTAGTAAATGAAAAATAAAACACACAAAACCAATGGAATGTATTATATTAGAGAATTCAAGCACATAATTAATCGAATTCAAAACACAATCAATCACTAAAACCGTTCCATTGTTTCCTATCTCTAAGGATTCCTTGAATCATAATGACTCTTAGATTTTGTTTGCACTATGACTTCTAGAATGACAACCTAGAGAATGGATGATGTAAATGCAAGAATCCTAATTCCTACATGATTTTATAAGCTATATGATTGATTCCATGATACTATGATATTGATGTTGTTGCAAATGATAATGGTGATATGATAATAGATATGATGCTACAGACTATGATGCAAAATGTTGTATAAAAACTAAAATGATAACTAAAATGCAGCTATGAAACTAAGCCATGATTCTAAACTAAAATGCTTCTAAATTGCTAAATGCTAAAATGCTCTATGCTTAAACTCTAAATGCTCTCATAGAATTTCTGCATAGTAAGTTTGCTCAAAGATGGGATTGCAAATGTTGTAGCAAGAGGTTGTATTTATAGGATTTCCAAGGCATAAAATGATGTGGCAACAACCAACGGTCAAGATTTCAGCTGGAGAGATGAACAGTGAAGGAAGAAGTTAGAGGGAATCATGGAGGATATTCCCTTTAAAAGAGCACCATGCCAAGTGTGAGGGAGAATGAAATGATAGAGAGAGCCAAGTGTCCAAAGTTTCTTTTGGAATTGGTTAAGGATAATTGCAATTTAAATATTAGACATTTTTAAATTCATGTGACACTTGATGAGGTGGAAAGAGGAAAATTGGAAATGTGTGCCTAAATTCAAATTAGGAATTTAAATTTAGTGAGAAGATTATTAATAAAATAAAACAAACTATTGACATTCTTTTATTTAATTAAAATTAGAAGAATGTGAATTAAGATGGAAGAATTAGAAAGTATGAACTATATAAATAAATTTAGAATTTATTTATAAGTAGACAAATTAAAGGGATCATTAATTAAATAACTTGTATTTAATTAATTAATTATCCTGACCGATTTTAGGTGTATATAGGTGTGTTTGGAAAATCCCTAGGTTGTATAGGCATTGATTAGTCTTCTCCAATCTGAGAAGAAAGCAGGTGGTGATAGAAAATGTTGGCAACAATCACCAAATTTTTATGGGAAGAACTATGACATTTGGGCTAAGAAGATGAAGACAATCTTGGTTGTTAATGACCTATGGGAGTTGGTCATCAATGGTTTCAATGATATTACAGACCAAGAAACCTATGTAGCCCTCTGAAATGCACAAAAGAATCAGTTGAAAGAAAATCGTATGAAGGATGCAAAAGCCCTCAATTTGATTGAGGCAACCTTGACAGAGGCTATTTTGTCACGTATTGCAGCAACAAATTACTCAAAACAAGCTTGGTAAATTCTACAAAATAGTTATAAATGGATTGATAAAGTCATATTGGTGAAGCTGCAGCTACTAAGAAGATATTTTGAAACTCTACAAATGAAGGATAGTGAGTCTATTTCATATTTTCACACTAAGGTTTCAACCTCGGTAAATCAGCTGAGAATTAATGGGAAAACAATGGAAGAACAAAGGATTATTGAGAAAATCCTTAGAATTTTGCCTACTAGGTTTGATCCTATAGTCATTTCCATTGAAGAGGCAAAGGATCTATCCAAAATGACTATAGATGATTTGATGGGTTCACTACAAACCTATGAGCAATGGTTGAGAAAATCTGCTCCTTCCCTAGAGCAAGCCTTCAAGGCTCAAACCAATGCAAGAGGTCGAGGAAGAGGAATAAATAGTAGAGGAAAAGGTCAAAGAGGCAAAGGAAGAAGTAATTTTGGAAGAAGAGTTTATGTCAACCAAGAGGAGCCAAGTAGCTCACAGACAGCCTACCAAGACAAGAAGAAGAACAGCAGTTCAAATTAGAGGTATGACAAGAGAAATGTGCAATGTTGTTACTATCATAAGTATGGTCACTATGCTAGTGAGTGTAGAAAGAAGCAGCATGACCATGGGAGTCAAAATGCAAAATGTAGTAAATGATAACGAGGCTAAAAATTAGAAACAATCAAATTTTTTCATTGTTTGAAACCTTGTTGAGTGCAACAATGATGAAGTGTGGTACTTAGATAGTGGATGTAGCAACCACATGAGTGGTAGAAAAAACTTTTGTTCCTCCATAGACAGTAGCATAAAAATAGAAATTAAAATGGGAAACAATGAGAAGGTTCCTGTCATGGGAAAAGGTGTTGTCAGCATACAAACCAAGAATGGTGAGAAGTAGAATATCCAAGATATTTTTTATGCCCTTGGCATAAAACATAATCTATTGAGCATTGGACAAATGGTCCAAAATGGTTACAAAATCCTGATGGAGAATGGGGAATGCAAGATATTTTACAAAGGAGGCAGCAAGAAAGTGATGGTAACCATGTAGAAGATGAAAAAAAGAATGTTTCCTCCTAGGATGCACATAGTATTTGTGATAGACACAGCAGAAGGACAACAACAACATTGTTCTTCAGCACTCACAGCAGTGGAACAATAGTCTTCCTTCAAAACAGTCATCAAAGACCCATCCAAACTTTGGCATTTAAGGTATGGGAACTTAAAATTTTCTAGTTTAAGTTTATTATCTAGGAAAGGAATGGTTAGAGGTCTACCATCTATTGTAGAGCCTGATGGAAAATGTGAGGCATGCATCTTAGGAAAACAACATAGGCAGCCATTTCAATCTAGGTATTATAGGAGAGCAAGACACCACTTGAGTTAGTGCACTCATATTTGTGTGGACCCATGAAAACCCCCACATTAGGAGGAAACACCTATTTCATGACATTCATAGATGATTACAGCAAAAAAATATGGGTCTATTTCTTAAAAAAAAAAATGAAAGCCTTTAAGAAATTCAAATGGTTTAAGGCCTCAGTTGCAAAGTAAAGTGGACACTATATCAAAGCCCTTAGAATAGATAGAGGGGGAGAGTACATCTCCAAAGAATTTTTGAATTTTTGTAGGAATGAGAGCATTCACAAACAATTCACAACAATATATACTCCACAACAAAATGGAGTGGTTGAAAGGAAAAATAGAACCATTCAAGACATGGCAACAAATATGTTGGAAGCAAAAGGGTTGTCACACATTTTTTGGGGAGAAGTTGTAGCAACAACAATTTATATATTGAATAGATACCCCACAAAGGATATCCATGATAGGATTCCACAAGAGACCTGGACAAACAACAAATAGAGTGTTGAACACCTAAGAATCTCTAGGTGTGTGGCATATGCATTCATGCCAAAAAAGAATAGGAAAAAAATTGATGATAAGGGTGAAAAATGTATTTTCATAGGCTATAGTGAGGATTAAAAATCCTACAAGTTATATAATCCCATCACAAAGAAGGTAGTGATCAATAGGGATGTTGTGTTCATTAAGAATGAAGCATGGGATGGAATGGTGGATAACACCACGAGTATTTCAGTCATAATACCCCTTGATGATGAAGAAGCTTTGGATGTCAGCAACATAGAGGGAGCTCAAGAGAGCAGCATCTCAGGAAGAAATTTTTGTAGAGCATTAGAAAACAGCAGCTCTGAAGATGTGCAGCAGAATAGTAGCTCTACAGGTGTTCAAAATAACAGCAACTCTAAACAGAGATAGCAGAGTAGCAACTCCAGAATTTAGTAGAGCAGTAGCTCTGACAGTTAGTAGTACAGTAGCTCCAGAGGTCAGAGTAGTAGTAGATCTGAAGGTATTCATATCCCACACTCGCATCATTGATTCCATGAAACATAAAGAGTGTGAGGGATATTTATGACAGCACAAGGCATGTTGATTTTGATGAAAATTTGGATTTTGCATTATTCTCTTATAGTGATCCAACACACTTTAAGGAAGCAATGAAAGAAGAGAAGTGGTGTAAGGCCATGGATGAAGAGTTAGATGCTATAGAGAGGAACCAAACATGGGGGCTAACTGATTTACCCAAGGGTAAACAAGTGATTGGAGTTAAGTGGGTCTACAAGACAAAGTGTAGAGCTTAGGGTAAAACTCAAAGACATAAGGAAAGGCTAGTTGTCAAAGGATACAAATAGCAACCTGGTATAGATTATTATGATACATATGCACTAGTTGCAAGGCTGGAAACAATGTGGGCATTCATATCAATTGCAGCCCAACATCATTGGAAGGTGTTTCAAATGGATGTAAAGTCAGCCTTCTTGAATGGAGTGCTGAAAGAGGAGGTGTATGTGGACCAGCCACTTGTTTATGAAGTCCCAGAGCAAGAAGACAAGGTATATAGGCTCTTAAAATCTCTCTACAGGTTGAAACAAGCACCAAGGGCATGGTATAGTAGAATAGACTCATATATTAATGAGAAATGGCTTCAACAAAAGAAGTAGTCTACATTAAAGAAACACAAGGTGATATTTTAATTGTCATTTTATATGTAGATGATCTAATTTTTACTAGGAACAATGACAGCTTCATTGTTGATTTTAAAGAGGTGATGAAGAATGAGTTTGAGATGATAAACTTAGGTTTGTTGAAATATTTTCTTGGCATTGAGGTTTGGAAAACAGAGAATGGAAATATTCATTTCACAAACTAACTATGCAAAATAGATTTTAAAGAGGTTCAAAATGAAAAAAAACAAACCTACACCAACACCAATACCAATAGGTCTGAAACTATGTAAAGAGGACAGTAGCAATGATGTGAACCCAACCATATACAAAAGCATGGTTGGAAGTTTGATGTATTTGACATCCACTAGGCCTCATTTGATGTATACAGTAAGTTTTATTTCTAGGTTCATGGAGAAACCTAAGGATACACATTGGAAAGTAGGCAAGAGGATCTTGAGATATGTGAATGGAATAGCAAGTTATGGCATTTTATATGCTACATCTAGTGATTTTAAGCTAGCTGGTTTCACGAATAGTAATTGGGCGAGAAATGAAGATGATAGGAAGAGCACATCAGGGTATGTCTTCCACATGGGATCGGGTGCAATTTCATGGGCATCGAAGAAGCAACCCATTGTCTCTCTCAGCATAGAAAAAGCTAAGTATATTATAGAAAATGCAACAACATGTTAGGCTATTTGGTTGAGAATAATACTTGTATATTTGAAGGAACAACAAGAAGACAGTACAGTCATACATTGTGACAACGTTTCTTCAATAGCCTTGAAAAATAATCCAGTCTTCCATGGATGAAGCAAACACATTGAGATCCAATACCACTTCATAAGGGAATTGGTAGAACAAGGTGAGATTGAGATTCAGTATTGTAGATCTGAGTAGCAGCTCGCTGACATATTCACCAAAGCATTACCAAAAGATAATTTTAAACGCCTAAGAGATTAGCTTGGCATTGTGGATAGCTTCAGAGATTAGCTTCTAAAGAAAATTATAATTTGATATTCAACTTTGGATTAAGGGGGAGTGTTGGAAGCATTTATTAATCCTCAGTCAAAGGATGTTCTGCCCCCATGTCAATTTTGGGGATTTCTTCAATTTTCCCCCAACATAAACCTACAATTGACCTACCAAAATTTATTATGGTATGTGAATTTGAAATTTGAATGTAGTGCTCATTTTTTATCTTGCATATGCAAACAAAAGATAGGAATGTATTCGTCAATTTTTAGTAGAAGTCAATTTTTGTATTGGGTGAAGTTGAACCTGCAGCAGCAGAAGAAAGGAATGTTCATCACAGAACAAGGAGACAACAGACAACGGTAAGGAATGTTATGTAAACACAACAAGCAGTTACAGTAGTGCAGTTAGTTCCAATTTGGGTGTGTGATCATCACTAGGTTAGGACAATAGTCCAAGATTGTATGTGGAATATTTTTCTATTGTAAAATAGAGCTAGTACTCTATAATTTTGTAATTTTGAAAGCAAGAAGGAATATATGAAAATATAGTTTTTTGTGTGTCATATTTTGTTGTCTCTGCACTGTGTTTTTCATTTTCTATTATGTCCATCATTCAGTCATAGCATTGTTTATGTATTGTTGCACCCCTACCTTCCAACAAATTCATCTATATATATGGAATAAACATATACCAAGAATGATAGAACCTAGAAGATCTCTAGTAAATGTAAATTATTGTGAGAAATATGAGGGAAAAAATGAAGTTCTAATCATTTTTAACTCTTTGTTGATTACTTTGAGATTTGCTTCCTTCTCAGTGACCTCCAATTTTAATATTATTAAAGTGATCAAGTTGTTAAGTAGTCAGTCTTTCATATGATTTTTTTGTCAAAATGTAAATATGTACACAAATTCTGCTCCCTATATACCTCATGAGTGGGATAGGAAGGTAGCAAGAATAAAAAGGTAGCCATTTTTTCCTTTGTTTGAATGTTGTCCAGTTTTACACATTGATTGACTTGACAAAATGACTTATGTCAATCTTACAAGAAAGTTTGTAATATTTCTATAATGCAATATGACCTTTGCAGTTAGCCCAGAAGTGTCCAGGGTTACCTATAGGTTTTAAATTTGGCCCCTATGATCAAGAGCTTCTTGGACACTTAGCAGCAAAATTTAGAGTGGGAAATGCCAAACTTCATCCATTCATTGATGAATTCATTCCTACAGTTGAGGAAGATGATGGAATTTGCTATACTCATCCTGAGAAATTTCCTGGTAAATTGCAATATCTTCTGTTACTATTTAGGTAAATATATATTGTTTGTTTGTGATGGATTACTAGCTTGAAACCAACTAGTTCAATATTATATATCTTTCTAGGAGTCAAACAAGATGGGAGCAATGATCCTTTTTTCTACAGGACAGTTAATTCCTACCTTAGAGGCAATAGGAAATGCCAAAAATTAATTATGGGGATAATCAAAATAGCGTAGTAGATCATTGGCAAAAAACAGGAAAAATTTGTTGGCATAAGATGGGAAAAACAAGGTGTGTCAAAAACGGAATATTGAGAGGCTGGAAAAAGATTATGGTTCTCTATATGAGCAATGGAAAGGGTGAAAAATATGAGAAAACAAATTGGATGATGCATCAATACTATCTTGGCACTGAGGAGGATGAAAAGGATGGTGAATTTGTTGTTTCAAAAGAATCATATCAGCAGCAATAGAAATAATTTTGATAAAAATGAATTACCTGAAGAAGTTGAGGGAATTTTAGTTACTATAGGAGATTTGTTAAAACATCAGATCCGTTAATGCCTAAAACATCAACTCCTGAGCTACCTCGACCTGGAAAGTGGCAAGTAGATCTTGACATCATCCAAGAAGAGAATTTAAATTATATGGACAATCCTGGCAAGGTAATTCTAAATACTAACCATTGCAGCAAACATTTTTCAGTATGATACGATTTCATTTGATAGTAATTTTTGGATTTGCATTTAGCCTTACAAACTTGAATAATTGCACTGTTATTTCCATCATGATGTGCAATCAATGTTGTTTGACTTATATGGTTCATGATTTCCTTTATGGGTAGTTGCTACCATTTTATTTTTAATGCATAAATAATTAAATTTGTAGGACCATGTGCATAAATAAAATTACTTGAAAATCCCGAGTTATCTAGATCCTTCTCTTGTATTTTAAATTTTGAACTATGTTGATGTAAGGTTACATATTTCAAAGTGGGAACCCACCAGACAAATACAATTGAGGATTTGACATGAAATGGCCTACATGATCAGGCAGGTGTAAAATTTGATGATTTTTCATGGGATACATTAAATGACCCACCAAATTTGAGTTTGGATTTTGCATGGTTAGCAGGAGAGTCTCAATTAAGGATAGATTCTCAAGAAACTTTAGATGATTTACTTTTTTGTAATGAGAACCTCCCAAGCTCTTCTCCTAAGGAGAAATCAGGAACTGAAGAGTTTGTTTCAGGCTTGGCTGAACATGGTCACATTGAGGAAAATGTGGATGCATTTGGTGATACTTCATGTCTTGGCGACATTGAACTTGATACACCTCCATAAGTACAACTACAGACTATTGTGAGTGATTAAATTGTCATGGCTCAGAATAGTACTGATTTCTTATTTTCCTTTTAGCATAATTAATGAAGATATAAATAACTAACCTTTTGTTGTTTTTTATTTTATTTTCAACATAATTAACGAAGATATAAATAACTGACCTTTTGTTGTATTTGCAACTTTTGTTTAAATAGGACTCACAATTAAATTCCCAAGAGAGCCTAACAACTTGGACAAAGGGTATATAATTGGGAAGGACCTCACATATGGATTTTTTTGAAATCCTAATATTTATTTTCTAGCTTAAAATATATACAAGGTAAGGATCTTTCAGACATAGAAGCAGATTGACCTGCAATTCCTTCAAGAAAAGTGATATTTGCAATATCAATTTTTTCTTTGCACTTTCATGTGTTGTATTTTCTTCCTATAAGCTATGCATGGTAACAAAAAATATTCAAGATATTGCAAGTGTACCAACCTTCATATCATAACTTTATAAGGATCAATGGATTCAATTTTGAAAAACTAAAAAGGTTATTGAAGCCTTCCTTATGTATGTTTTAATCAGTATTGAAGTTATGAATATGCTACTTTTGTGTTTATTCAAGTATTCAAAATTTGAACTTTGATGCATCGGCCTATGGCTAAAATTTGTAGCATTTCTTGAGGCTAAAATTTTCTATTAATCATTTTGTAGTTATATGTTCTTAAAAGTCAATTGAATTTTTAGTTAACTGAAAGAGGAAATTTTACTCTCCATAGTCTGAATAGAGACAAGTTTTCAAAAATGTTGGGAAAGAAGCCATATTCAGATTAAAGATGGACCGGTCATCAAGAGGGATGGTATTTCAATGGTAGAGCACCCCACCATTAAATGGAAGGTCTTAGGTTTGACTTTCAGCTTGTTCATGAAAAGTTTAACATGGTATCAAATCATGAGTAGAGCCAGGTCAAGCTAGGATGTGATTAAAGGGGGTTGTTTGGAAATGAGCCACATCTGAACCAAAGATAGACCAGTTGTCAAGAGGGCCAGTAGCTCAATGATAAAGCACTTCAATAGAAAATGGAAGGTGTGTGTGTGAAAAATGTATCAATGTAAATGAAATCAAACACATATTAATAAGACATTATATCAAGAAAACTGAAAAAGAAACAGAAATATGCAAACCATAACAGCAGCTTCCCAAAATCGCTTATCTTCCTCTAACTCCAGCATTTTGTTGTTTTGAATGGCTCTCGATCAGCGACCAATGCTCAACAAAATGACAGCTAAAGAACGAGATTTAAACATGCACACTATGCTAAATGCAAAGCTATGCTAAAATGAAAGTATGGCTATGATGCTGAAAACTGATATGGATGCATAAGCTAATTGTATGAACGTAGATGTGCGTAGGTAAGTGCGTGCATGCGTAAGTATGTGAAGGTGTAGGTATATGTAACCAAAGCTTGCATTTGCACCAGCTTTTATAGAGTTTTCAAACAGATTCGATTGGCTGATTCGATCGACGGTCCGGATTAAGCTTGTTCGAACAGACGGTGGGAGATTTTTTGAGAGTGGAGAAGAGGATGGAAGGTTTCCCTTTTCCTTCAATTTTGTCATTGAGATTCGAAGGGAAACTTCCATCTCGAAGGATGAGTTAGAATTTGGAAGGGTGAGTTTAGCATGAGTTAGAAATTAAATAAATTAAATTTATTTAATTTGGAAGTGGAGATGAAAATGGAAACCCACATAATTAAATAAATCATATTTAATTATGTTTAGAAATGAAATTAGGATGAGGTGGAAAATATTAAATTAAATATTTAATATTTAATTTGAGGATGAAGAATATTCCATTATTCAAATATTCAAAATATTCAAACTTTAGAATAGAATGATAATTAAATATAAATTAAATTATAAAAATTTATTTAATTTAATTAAGCGGTAGATGGAAATGTTAATAATTAAATAAAATTATTTATTTAATTAAGGTAGAAGAATTTAGAAAATGAACGATATAAATAAATAATTAAATTTATTTATATGTAGATGACTTTAGGGGAATTAATTAAATAAATCATATTTAATTAATTAACAAGCTTAATCATGACCATTTTTAGACGATACGCGGTCCTAGATTTGAGTCCTAACTGATCCATTGAAAATTTTGACAAAAAATAAATGTGACAATAAAAAAAACCTACAAAATTAACTATTAAAATAGAAAGGAAATTAAGAACTTTATAGATGAAAGATATATCATATAAACTTATGAAACAAACATGACAGGGAAATCACTCATATGGTAGATCAAATTAAATATTGTGCATTCAATATGCTAAGAGATTTGGGAAAGCAATTTTGAGGTCAATGTAACAGATAGACTGATAGCATTATGTAATGCCCTCCCCAAGATTAAGCTAATAAAATGTTACAAAGTGACTAAATAAGAGATGTAAGTAATTAAATAGATTAATTAAAGATTAATTACTAAACTAAAAACTTGTCTAATGTTATGAAATAATAAAAATAATGATGAAGTCTTGTATGCTTCAAATGAAAAAAAAAAAAAATTTAAAATCAAACATTATTGTTCCAACTTTACACTAATTGACAACATAATTTGTATTCATCTAAACGACACACAAAATGAAACATATTATTGATAAGGTTAGCATTAAATCTCCACAGTAACATAATCTTCGAGAACATCCATATTAGTATTAGGACTACCTAACTTGGTTTCACACAATTTGTTGTTCCAGTTTTAAAATAGGAGATGGTAATGTTTTAATCATAAGTTTTATTAGATTTATTGGATTTCTAGAAACCTTTTAAATTTTATCATGTAAATATTTGTCTTTCATTCTGTGTGAGCATATTTGTAACACTATTTTATGATAGATTTTTATTGTGAATAAGGATTTCAATGTTTTCTTAATAAATCATAATTGGTGATTTGGGTTAATGCAATTTTTGGATATGTTTTTTTGATATTAATAATTGAAAAACCCATTAAATTATATATTTCAATAGTATGTTTAATAGTTCTTATGATTAAATGTGTGAAACTACTTTTAAACAAATTATTGTTTGGCATAGGGGCAGCAATATTGTAATCTCAACAATTGATTAATTAAGTGGGATAAGATGAGTCTTTGATATTGTTTTCTAAAATTCTTATTGATTATTTATATAGCATAAATACCTTAGAATATACATTAGAGAATTTACTCAAATAAAATAAAGCATAGTTGGAAAATGTATGTATTTTATTTACATAACAACTTCCTATACACAAAATATCTCATCAAAACTTGGCTTTTTCTAAGTTAATCTTATCCTTTGAATTTTTATAATCCTCCAAGATAAAATCAACTAACCTTTATCCTCCCCATTCCATTTTAACAAGTAAAGTATAACACCTTCAACCATAATTGAACTCAAAATGACAAAATATTCATAGGTACTTAATAACTTTACAAACCCTCACAAGACCAATATGCTTCTCTCTTGAAACCCATAGGTTGAAAGTCCCAAGATAATCTCTCTTTTAGCACATGTACCTAAAATACAAATATCCACAAGGAAGAAAAAAAAAATTGGCCAATGGGCTCTCCACCCAACCATAGGATTGAGATTCAATCCACCCCTGAGCTAGGGTCACATAGCACTTCCACAAAATACCTTCCACATAGGATCCACAACCAAAGTGTAACATATAACATCCACATTACTAAACTTGACACACTAAAACCACTAATCATAAGGATTCCTATACAAGTTTATACTTTATATACTTTGCACATCACAACATCTTGCATTCATATTTATTTATTTTAACACACAAAAAGGGTATAAATGAAATTAAACTATGCAGGGAGGAAGACTCGACCAATGCAAATCCAAACACACTACTTGCAGCCACACAAGAGATTCAACATCAAATTTCACATAGATTTTTTTATAAGAAAAACCATTATGACAACAAACTCAATATAAATCAACAAAGATAGATAACTAAAAGGTTAGACCTCACCAAGAAAGTTTTCTATCCAACTTGTGAAAACTCTCTCCAAGCACTCTCTTTCATTGCTCCTTCATCTTCACAAACATGGCAAGAACTCAAAAATGAAGAATGAAAACCAAACATGAACTCAAGAATAATCCAAAAAGAAAAAATTTTCTAGCAAGGGTTTACTTTCATGTTGAATTCTACTTGCAATGTTCTTATTAGCCACAAGTATTGCTTTAGCGATGTCACATGATTCATACTTCTAGTGAGAGCCAACATCAAATTTAATTTTTTTAAAGGTAGTGTACCATAGTGAATGCTTTTCTCTCGAATGTGAGAGAAGGATAATGGAAAACTTTATAGATCTTTTCAACAATTACAAAAACTTAAGCAAAAATAAACATAAATATATTAAATTAGTGAATGGGATTGGGAATGGGTCCTTCATAGATACTGCATTGAGACTTTTGAAGTCCACACATATCCAAATTTTCTTTTATTCCTTCTTCAATGATATGACTATTTGAGAGACCAAATTACTAGTCTCTACTTTGAATATTGTTCCTGCTTCTAACATCTTTTGTATTTCATCTTTGAGTTTCACTAGGTAATTTTTGTTCATTCTATATGTTAATTTTTGTACAGGTTGTGCTCCTAGTATTAAGGGGGTTTTGTATATGCAAATATCTGACGGTATTCCCTTTATATCTTTATGTACCATCATAAATTGTCACCCTTGAAAATTTCACTTTACATTTTGTCCCCCATTAAATTATTAGACCTAATTAAGCACCTAATTCCCTAAATTATGCATTCTATGCCCCATTTTTATAACAATTATTGATAAATTACAAGCAAGAAACAAATGCATTTATCTAATACCCTACCCTTGACACTAAAATTCCTAAAAAATAGAGGCGAGATACTCACACTCTAAGTGTGAGTGTCCTAGTTTCCCTCCAATTTCAAATATGTTGGTTTCGGTAGTTTATTATTTTCAATTCAATTGTCTAAAGTCAACTATCAAGATTTAATTTGTGGAAAATTGAATAAATACCTATAAATACCTAGTTATTGCATCATTTGAAAGATGTCTAGAAAACTATTGGAGAACCTATTGTCAAAAGCATTAGAGAGCAAGTCAAGAGCAATATTTTAGAGCTTTATTGCAGCAATTTCAGATCTAAACATCATGTGAAAGTGTATGTGATTTCATGTTGTCATTTTTATATTTGTGAAGGATAACACTTTTGTAGGTCTCCAAGCAATTCAAGCATTCAAGAAAATCAAGCAAGCAAGATCCAAGACCTTGAGGTGATGTGCATGACTTCAGTCTTTCAAGGAAGCCATTAAAGGGTAGTGAATTACATCATTCTATTGATTCATCATTCCTTCCTATTATTTATCCAATTATCATTGACATTACCATTGTGGAAGTGGAAACACTAACACGAGGTTTGACCAAGGCAAGCCCCTAAATAGAACAATATTTCTTGTCTTTGTGAATCTATAGATTTCATATTTAAAGGAGATTGAAGGGAGCTTAAGGATCCTTTATTCATTGTTGCATTTGAAACCCTACATCTTATCAACTCGTGAAAACTCACCTACAAAATTATCTGTCAGTGATTTGATAGATTTGCAAGTGGAAATGAAAGGATTTGATCTGACATCAAAGGACTATGAAGACAAATCTGAAAAAACATTACAAGGACACTCACGCCTTGGGTGCTTGTGTCCTCCATTTTCAGCCCCAAATTTGAACAATAGGTGCACAATGTCCTGCATTGCTCATTTATGTTATCTAAATATGTCTATGAACTTTTGTGTCTTTTGTATTTGCATTAGGATAGTAAATTGCACTATTAGCCTAATTAGATTCTTTCATTTCATTTCTAAATTCATCCTAGATTTGGTCAAGGGTTGGTTGACTCACCTTTTAGGATGTAAGTTAATCACATACCTTATCAAATCTATCAAAACCCCCATAAACATCATAAGACACACTCATTCATTGAAACCTAGAAAACTAAGGGGAGTGAAAACCCTACCATTTTGGGATTCCTCCCCTTTCATTATTTTTCTATGTTTCACTTTGTACATCCATGTAAAGGTATCTTTCTACTCCATATTTTTTTAATATGAAAACTTTGAGCACTGGGTCCCAGTCATCTCCTATCATGATCATCTGAGGGGTATCCTCCTCTCCTAGGTTTAATTTCTTCATCATTGGTTCCTTGTATTTTATTATCTTATCTCGTTCAAAGTTATGGACTGGTGTATCATCTAGTTTAGTAAATCTCTCTTTATACTCATATTTCAAATGGAACATCTAACTTGTTGTCACTTAATCATCTTCTTTTTCTTTAATCTCTCTAATTTGTATCATATTGCAATCTTGTTGGAATATTTTATAATCCTTCAATTTCTAGTGAAAAAATTCACTTAAATAACTTGTCTCATCTTCTAAACAATGTTAGAGATCTAATATCTCCTAATAATTTGACTCCATAAAACCTTTATTTTCTTTTATCCATGATTCTCCTCCTTTTCACTCTGAATTGGACAAATCAATTTCCTCACTCATTGTCTAATTTCTCAAGTTGATGATGTACTTTCTCCCTTTATTCTACATTTAAATTATATTCCCCTTCTACCTGTGATCTGCCTTCATTGCTATTAGCGATCCTCTCCCCAATATTGTTGTAGCATCGTAAATTATCACCCTTGATAATTTCACACTAGGTTTAGCTCCCCTTCATGTGCCTGGACCCAATTATGTATTTAATCTACCCATTTTGTAATAATCTTTAGAAAATAATAAGTTGAATTGGGAATAGGATTTAATATTAATTTATCGATGCTTAAGGCCCCAAAATAAATCTGGGATAGAGCACCCAGTGCCCTTGTCCAACCTTTTTTGGCCCCAATTCACATATGTCGGTGTCAAAATTTAACATTTAGAAATCTAAAGTCATTTTTTAATTATCAGTAATAAATTTGAGGGAAATTAAAGAAATACATAGAAATACAAGTCTTTTTCACCATTTGAAGTCCTAGTGAAAGTGATTGAGCAATTGAGCATAAAGAGTAGAATTAGCATAATTATAGCAACATTATTTCAGTCAATAATCATGTTAGTTGTAGACACTTAAAAATATCTTGAATGATATCACACACTTGAATCGGATATACTAACATTATTTTGTCCTAAAATCCATCCTCTTTTCACTTAATTGATTAAATTTTCCTAGCTATTTAATTAATTGCATCATTTGCATCTTTTAACCTAATTGACCTTGTATACACCTAAAATCGGTCAAGACATTTAATTAATTAAATACTAGTTATTTAATTAATATTTCATCTACTTATAAATAAATTCTCAATTTATTTATATAGTCTGTATCTTCTAATTCTCCAAATCTAAAATCGCATTCCTCTAATTTAATTAAATAAACAAATTTCTTTAGTTTTTTTTATTTAATTAATTTTCATTAATCCCAAATTTGGAATTTAAGCACATGTCTACAACTTTTCATGCCACCTCACCAAGGTCACATGAAATTAAATAATTCTAATTTTTAAATTAGAATTATCTTCAACAAACTTTTAACACATGGCTTATTTCTCACACACTTTATTCCTTCATCCATTTGGCATGTTGCCCTTGGTCAAGGGGACATCCTCCAAGATTCTTCCATCTCCATCGTTCATCCCTCATGTTTGAATTTGGACCATCGATCGCTGCCACATCACAAGATGCTTTGAAAATCCTATAAATACAACCCTTTGCTACAACATTTATCATCCCACATTTGAGTAAACTTATTATGCAAGAATAACATTGGAGCATTGGAGCATTTGGAGTTTATAGTTGCATTTTAAATCATGTCTTGCTTTATAGTTGCATTTTAGTTTATCATATCAATGGTTATTTGAGCATATGCAAAATCATTTTAGCTTCTTATCACAGCATTAGCATCATATAGTTTAGCAACATTATTCACTTGTCAATATCTCCATTATCATAGTATCATGGCTTTCATCACATAGTTTCATGTAGGAACTTAGATTTCTTGCATTTTGAATAGCATATCATTTCTTAAGTTGTCATTATAACAATCATAGTGCACATATAAAATCTTAGAGCCAAATGATTTAATGAGTCCTTGAGAATAAAGGACAATGGAACATTTTTAAAGATTTGTTTAGCTGCAATTTAGAGTAGTTCTTTGATTCAAATCTTTAATATAATACATCTCATTGATGTTTGTGTGCTTTAGTATTGATTTTCTAATCCCCCACATTTCACACACACAGACCTAATTAGGTTAATTTTCCCCTCTCATGCCAACATTTCATCTTATTAAATTAAATACATCAAATTATTTAATTTTAACCCTAAGTCCTCTTATTTAATTAAATAACCTAAAATATTTAATTAAATATCATATCACATCCCCCTTTTCATTAAATAAATTAATTATTTAATGAATATGATCTAATTCCCCTAATTTGCATAATTGAAACTTTATTTAATTAGAAAATTACTAATTAAATCTAATCCTCCCACATGCAAGGGAATATTCCTCCTTTGCACATTCCTCCAAAATGGAATATTCCTTCCCCTTTTGCACATTAAAACTTTGTTTTAATTTGCTAAATATCTAATTTCCCTCGCCCATGAGAATTTTCTTTGAGAATATTCTCTTTCTTCACTCATTTGAAAAAGGGAATATTCTTTTTTCATAACAAACTTTCAACAAAGCTTCTTGTGCAAGTTTTGAAAGTGTGTTTGTTTGGATGAATTTAAGCCCTTCATTACATATCATCTTGCATCCTCAACCCTTGATGGGAATCCATGATCCATGTCTCCATCTTCCTTCCTTTTTGACCATTGATTAACTTTTTCAATCTCAACCCTTGATTTCTCATTTGTCCTCCTATAAATAAATCACTATTTGGAGACAAATGGATCCATATTTTAAGAGAAAACTTATGATGTTAAAATCACTCACTTTCACTCATATTTAGCACTTATTTAGAAAAAATTTAGCTTAATTTACTTGCATATTAGCTTAGCTTCCATTAATGGCTTCCATGATAACATAGATGCATACATTTAGCATATTATGTAATTAGGGTTTTAATCCTTTGAAGCGTAAACTTTATTTAGAGTAGATTTTCATACACCCATATTGATCATCTTAGCATTCATCGTGTTAATTTAGCATTTAAATCATGTTTTATCATACATCTTTGATCAGTTTCGTCGATTCTCTTCAATAGAATTGATTGAAATAGACTCATTATCCACAAGATTGGGAAAGGGTCATCATTCCACATCAATGTGACACCACTCCCCCAATAGGATAAATTTCAATGGATAAGAATTGGTGTTTTTGAAGCTTTCATGATTTAATATTTTAGTTTTAATGGATTCCTAATTTAGTTTTTTATGGAATGATCTTATTGGACTGATGTTTAGTGGCTCAATTATACTTCAAATCATCATGGAACAAGTGTAGCCAACCTATACTAAGTCGTTGATCACATTTTGGCACTAGAAGGAGGGTGGTACCAATCACATTTAATGAATTTTTCTCTCAAAGTTCATTTTTCTGGTTTTAAAAATATAGTGACCCTCTTGGAGATTACAACAATGCCTTTGTTAGGAATTGCCATTTAGCGACGCTCTTTCCTGCAGATACAATGACACCTAATTAAATCACCAATGCCCATTAAAACAAATTGTGATGCTAACACTTTTTAGGGGTATCAAAGATTTGAAAACAACGATCCCACCAAATAGTGACGCTATTGTCATCTCTATTTTACTACAGAGCGAAGATTTTTCTCACCAAAGTGATGCCCATTTGAATTATGACGACGCTATCATAAATAGCAACACTTTTTATTGGTAAGAAAAAATAGTGACTGAATTTTAGCATGTGCTTTAAATTTTTAATGTTATTTGCTCTTTAACATGTCACTGACTTTTGGCTTTTTCTTTTTTAGGCTAACTAGTTTTGTAGGTTTGGACAACGAAATTTGAAGTGAAGGGGCATGTCATCGTTTAATTTTATAATTGTAACAAATGTTTCAACACTAATGGGGCAATTATAACCCATTTATGATGCTTTATTTTATGTTTTAGGACCAAACTAGATTTCTTTTTGGGCTTTAAAATGAACGTTCAAATTGGTTAAAATTGAACCCACATTATTTTGCTTGTTGGTTTAAAATTGAACAACACAATCTTCACACTTCAAGTTGGTGTTTAAAATGAACTCATTTTGCTATGATCCATTAAAATGAACATGCGTCTAAATTGTTTGAGTAGGCTTGTCATGCGTATCCACTCCCCTCGTGCTTTGTGCGACCTTGGGTGAAGAGAAACACACAAGTATACTTTTTCTTCTTGGAAGAGCTAATCCTCTCCCCTTGCACCTATTGGTAATCTCAGATGACGAAAAGCATTTTATGCTTCAAACATGTGTTACCTTTAGCGGGCCTGCCTCCCAACTTGTGAGAGGGAATGACCCAAGTGGTGCTTTCATTTCAGTCTGCAATATAAATACTTGGCATGATGAAAGTCATCGACCAGCTAGTGTAGTTACACTATACCGACGATCATCTCCTCTAGTATCTGTGTGATATGTCAAAACCATTAGATATTTCTAAGGGATGGGAGTCCTCTTAATTCAGTGAATTCACTGCATGCATAGCACTAGTTTATCTCGAAAGTCCAAATTATGAACCTTTTAATTAGTGGCTCACCATTTCCCCCAAAGTGTATTTTGAGGTAGTGTGTTGGAGTAGCATTGCTCCAACAAGTTACTTACCATGTCCGGTTTTTTATTGAGGCAATAAATCAAATGGGGAAGGGACTCCTTTGCTTGACATGTTAAGATGTTACATTTCCTTGACATGGCCTATTTGCCCATTTCATCTTCACAAATTAATCATATCTTAGGGGATAATGGTGACCCTACTAAGAAATACACACCCATCTAGGATTGTTCATGCTTGTGAGTTAGTTTAACACTTTCTTGGTTCCAAAACAATTGCAAACAAACATCAACAAGTCTTTTCAAAATTTCAAACCCTTTGGTCTAAGTATGGATACCCTTTGACAAAACCTTGATATTGATGCTTGTCCTAAGAATTTATTCTTAGAGACTTCTAAATATTTTGGTTTACATCTCAATCCATATTTCCAAAAGTAAACCTAGGTAACTATGCCCTTAACTTCATCCTTTTCACAAAATGGACTTTGTGAAATTTATGATGTTTTTGACATAAATATTTAGATTGAACTTAAGCAGGACAAAGTTTTTGTGGTAAAAAGAAACTCGTTTAAGTAAGATAAATTGAAAAATTGAACCCCACATGACCATTTTCCATATAATCGCTCTAGTTGAACAACCTAACCTTACATCTGCCATCATTCAACCAAACTTTCAACTAATTGAGGGAGAACAAACAAACATGATTAGTATTTTGAGAAGCTTCACTTTTGAAACAAAGGAAACACCAATCTAGTGGAGAAATGCAACATACATCTTAGACGAACAAAAGGAACAAGATGATATTGTGGCTAGAAGTCCCATATTACCACCTCCCACATGGCAATAAATATCCTCTTTTCCACAATCTCGTGTTTCTCTAAATGATCTCTCAAAAAATCAAAATCTCCAAGAGAAGGTCTACATTCAATCACTTCAAACTTAGACATCATAGTCAAAATTTTGTCAAGAGACACCTAGTGAGTCTTTACCACAACAGAAACATTTTGGCA
>VDFB02000397.1:0-27051 GCA_007258455.2 Sequoia sempervirens | reverse complement strand
TTTTTGATCCTTTTTTTGATTTTTTCTTTTTTGGATTTTTGTTGTCACCAAGATACCTTGTTGTCAGGTTTTCATCGAGGTAACCATTTTTTAGGACATTTTCTAATTTTTTTTATTTTTTGGTTCTATACCTTAAAAGATTTAGGCATAAAACCTTTTGAGATGGGAGTTGTTCATGGGTTCCTGCAGAGGTTCCCCTTTGAGTGTTGATAACTGATATTCCCCTGACTTATAGCTCATTGTGATGACAAATGGCCCCAACCAGTTGGGTTCAAATTTTCCTTTTCCGTTTGGATTTGGGATGTTCTTCTAATTCTCCTTTAGGACAAGTTCTTCAACCTGGAATGTCTAACTCCTAATTTTCTTGTTATAGCTCCACTTGAGTTAGTTTTGATATACCTGCAGGTGGTTCAATGCCTCCATACGTCATTCATCTAGGAGTTCCAGCTCATTTAGTCATGATACCCGGTATTCCTCATCTGTGATGAGGTTTTGCAGTGATATTCTCAGTGAGGGGAGTTCGATCTCGATGGGAAATATAGCATTTGATCTATAGACCAGGGAAAATGGGGTGGCACCTCTTGGTGTGCGGATGTTGGTTCGATAGGCCCAGAGGGTGGGATTTAGTTGTAGATGCCAGTCACAACCTGTTTCATTGACTATCTTTTTGAGGAATTTCAGAATGGTTTTATTGGTGGCTTATTCTTGGCCATTGCCTTGGGGATAATATGGAGTGGAAAAGCGATGTTGGATTTTGAATTTTTTGCATAGGTCACAGACATCCTAATTTTTGAATGGTGTCTCATTATCTAAAATGATGGCTTGGGGAACACCGTATCAGCATATTAGGTAGTTTAGGATGAATTTTGATATCTACTTTCAAGTTATGTCATGGGAATGGCTTCCACCGACTTGGTGAAGTACTCAGTGGTGATTATGATAAACTTGTGGCCACTGGATGAGATGGGGGTGATTTTTCCAACAAGATCAAGCCCCCATTGTGAAAAGGGCCATGGTGTGACAATTGAATGGAGCTCTTGAGCTATAGCATGGATGAGGTCCCCATGTTGTTGACATTGTAGACACCTTCTGACATAGTCATGTGCTTCTCTTTCCATAGTAGGCTAATAATACCTTGTCCTCAGCAATTTCTTGGCCAAGGTCATTCCGCTCGAGTGCGAACCACAAATAACATTATGTACCTCAGTTAAGGTAGTCAATGCCTCCTAATATTTTAAGCAACATAACAAGGTTCCTTCTACGCTCCTACAGTAAAGGGTATTTCCTAGGATAACAAACCGGGATGCTTTTTTGACAAAGGTTTTCTTAAGGTTTGAGGTTATGTCAGCCAGGAAGACTCCTATTCTTAGATAAGTGTATATGTCATGGTACCAAGGATCACCAAGACCAACAATTTCACACACAAATTCTGACTCTGGTACCTCAAATGCAGGCACGAGAAGTTGCTCCACTAGGAATTCATGCTTTGGGACATTGCTCTATTGTTTTCTCTTAAGTATCTACTTGAATGTGATCTCAATGAAGGACTCTTTAAGACTTTCCACCAATTTCTTGTATGGAGTTAGCTTGTCGTCCTTAGTCTGGTATTCATCATTCACTTGACTGATTATTATTTGTGAATCCCCATATACCCTAAGAGCCATGATATGCCACTAATTATTCTAAGTCCTATGGTTAGAGCCTCATATTCTGTGATATTGTTTGTGCAGGGAAATTCCAACTTGTAGGACCTTGGTATGCAATCTCCCTATGGAGTGATGAAAAAGACCTCGGCTCTTGATCCATGTTGTGTGTAGGAGCCATCAAAGTAAAGTTTCCAATGGTCGACTATGCTGAGATTGAAGATGGATTCATCTAGAAACTCTGGTATGAGAGGATTCTCTGAATACATGGGTGCTTCTGCAAGCTTATCTACGATCACCGGGCTTTGATTGCTTTTTGTTCCACATACTCAATGTCATATTCAAATAGAATCGTGACCCACTTTTCCATCCTTCCTATGAGCATTGCCTTTGATAGTAGGTACTTTCGGGGGTCGATCTTGGCAATGAGTTTGATTTTGTGTGCCAACATGTAGTGTCTGATTTTTTGTGAAGCAAACACTACTGCTAGACAAGATTTTTCGATGAGTGAGTAGTTTAACTCATTCCCAACCATTATATGGTTGATGTAATAGATGGACCTCTCTGTCCCATTTTCATCGTGCTGAGCTAGGAGAGCATCGAGGGCTACTGTTGTTGTTGATACGTAGAGGATGAGAGGCTTTCTTGGGATTGGTGGCATGAGGACTAGAGGTGTGAGTAGATATTCTTTGATTTTTTTGAAGGCTTGGTTGTATTTGTTATCCTATTTATACGCTACTCCCTTGTGAAGTAGGTGAGAATATGGGATTTTCTTGTCTACCAATTGTGCTATGAACATGTGGATGGACTAAAGCCTACCTTGGAGGCCTCTCAACTATTTCAATGTTTTGGGTGTCTCTATCTCAAGGATTGCTTTTACCTTGGCGGGATCTATTTCAATACCCCTCATTGACACTATGTATCCCAGCAGCTTTCCTAACTGCACGCCGAAGATGCACTTCTTTGGATTTAAACGGACCTTGTATTCCTCCAGCCTATCAAAAATAGCACTCAAATTTGCTATATGATCTCTCTTCTTTTTGGATTTTTCTAGTATGTCATCAACGTAATCTTCGATAGTTTTGTGGATCATTTCATGAAAGATTAACGTCATGGCCCTTTGGTAGGTGGCCCCAGCATTCTTTAAGCCGAATGGCATCATGTTCCAGTAGTATGTCCCTCATGGACAAGTGAAGGTCATTTTGTGTTGGTCTTCTTTGGAAATCATTATTTGGTTTTACCCAGAGAAACCGTCCATCAGAGAAAGCATTTCATGTCCCGCTATCATATCTACAATCATATCAATGTTAGGGAGCGGGAAGTCATCTTTTGGACATGCCTTATTTAGGTCTCTAAAGTTTGTGCATATATGAATGCCCCCATCTGGTTTTGAAAAAGGAACTAGATTTGATACCCACTCAGGGTAATCAATTGGTCGTATGAACCCTGCATCAAGTAGCTTCTTCAATTCCATTTTAACCGACAAGGCTATCTAGGGATGCATCTTCCTGAGCTTTTGTCTGACAGGATTTGCTTCAGGGTAGACTGCTAGATGGTGGGCCACTATCTTCGGGTCAAGCTCGGGCATGTCGGCATAGATCCATGAAAAGATAACTTTATGTTCTCTCAAAAAGGCGGCTAGGAGCTCCTTTTCTTCTGACAACAATGACTCTGCATAGAATCTGATGTGCAGTGTCTCCTCTATTCCCAAGTTGACTAGGTTGCATTTTTTAGCTAGAACCGCTGATTTTTCTTGATGTAGAGCTTTGAGAGGAAGATTGAATCCCCCATCCTCAGGTGCCTGAGAGAGGTTTTTACCGTCAGATGCATCCTTTTTTTTTACTATTTTCGGGTCAGAGAGTGCCACAGTGTGGTTTTCACTCAAGGACCTAGAGATTATTATTATTATTTTTCTTTTGCGACTAAGGGATTCAATTGTCTCCCCATAGTGTGCATGTGTGTCCAGCTCAATGATAAATCCTACTTTATGATCCCCACATGGAATATCATCTCGTACTCCCATGAATTCCAAGAGCACCTCATCATTTTCAAATGTGTCTAGAATTGGCAGTCCTCGTTGGTCATGATCAATGAGTTGGGGGTAGACTAACCTTATCTCATGGGATTGGTTCTCAGACTCATAGGATAGAGTGTTGATCATAAAGAGGTTAGAGTCTTCAAATAGTGTGGGTATACCTCTCTCAGGTTCGTCATCCTCACTACTACACACCTCAGTGATGTCAAAGGTGAAATTATCTAAGGGAAAACCAATGAATATAGGAAATTGAAGGGCGGCTACCATTTGCTAAGGATTTTTGACCTTCTTAACCGGAGGATTTTGGCCATGTATGGTTATACTCGAGGGGGTACATCTGAGGCCAAGATTTCTCATTCGCGTCTCAGGAATGATAGGTATTAGAAACCTATTGTCATTTTTCCCAAGCTTTTGTTTCTGTCATGGCCCATGTTGAGCATCATTTGCAAGCCTTTACTGTTGTCATCTATAGGTAGGTCTGTTGTTGGTCTATTGTCTTGGTACAAGAGATGGGATGGGTCCTCTTCTATTATTTCTCACCTAAGATCTCCCCAACTTCTGAAGCTGGAAGATCCTACAGTGAATGTTTGGGATGAAGAGGCATCATTTGATTGTGGTTGTCCTCGTGACTTGGGAGATTATGGTAACTCTCCTACCACAAAAGAATTCTTTGGAATTGTATAGTACCCACACCCATTCTCCTGAATTATGCCCTTGATATCAGAGATGGTGGGTATGGCGGGGGTGGTGGGTGTCTTTGTCATAGAAGTGGAGGCGAGAGTAGCTAGGTCAATGTATGGCATTGATGGGCCTTCATCATTTTTAGGCACTTGAGGGATTTTGTAATATTTTGCCTCTAGGCTCTTGCAGTGAGAGAATGGTTCGGGATCCCCATGGATGGTGACCTCTTGGCCTTCATATGTGAATTTGACATATTGATGGAAGTTTGATGCTACTGCTTGCATTGCATGAATCCACAGATGCCCTAGGAGAATGTTATAAGGTAGATCAAGGTCATCCTTGATAGGTGGTTTCCATAATTGCTAGCCCTACTTGAATAGGGAGTTGAATAGTACCTTGAGACACTATTTCTTGATCATTGTATTCCCTGATTGTGATGCCTTTTCCTTTTTCAATGGAATCCTCTGAGATTTTTTAGATTTTTTATAAGTTTGAGGGAACAAATGTTTAACCATGCACCTCCATCCACCAGGACTCTCTTGACTTTGTTTTTATGTACCAGGACCTCCAGATAGAGTGCATGATTGTGAGATGGTTGAGTGGGAAAGTCTTGATTGGAGAATGTAAGGAGATTTGGGGTAATGATGTTTCTGACCATAGCTTGGAATCGTTCTACATCAAGATCCGTGGGGATGGTGGATGAAGCCAATGCTTCCTCAAGGATTCTTTTGTGGGAAGATGAAATTTTCAGCAACTCCATGATGGAGATTTGTGTTGGGGTTCTTTTCAGCTGATCAAGGACATTATAGCCATTGGGAACAGATTTTGGGTTGGAATTGGGTGCTCTATTTAGTTAAGATGACCCTGTAATGGTAATTTTCCAGCCTCTTGTGGTGACTCCACAATCAGCATGGGCTCCTTTGATGGTGATAGTAGTGCAATATTCATCTAGGGATGCAATGACATGGTCGTATACATTATTCACGCTCTTGAAGGCACCCTTTCCCTTATCATTGTTATTGTTCCCTTTGTTGTGATTAGGCAACATAATCGTGTAGATCTTGAGGTTTTGATTTCCTGTCGGTTGCTCTACATTTATGATTCTTTGATCAATGAGGTCTTGAATCAAGTTTTTTAACCTCATACAATTGGCAATGTTGTGTCCCTTGATCTTATGGAAATCACAAAGGTGATTTTTGTTATACCACGGTGGTTTGACCAAGGGTTCTTGATAATTGTCATAAGTGGGGATTGTGATGATTTTTTCTACCACTAGCCTCTTCATGATGGATTCAGTCGATTCTCCAAGGGTTGTGTACTTTTGCTTAGGGGAATTTTTGTTTCACTGGGGCAGTCCCCTTTGATCATTCACATTGTTGATCACTTGATTGTTTGGTTGTTGTGTCGCTATGTTAGCTTGATGATTTTTTTAATGGTGGTTTTGGGGTTGTTGTTGGGGTTCTGGTGTGTTTTGTCGAGGAGCACTGATAACAACTTTGGTGTCAACAACACCATCATTGGTAATGTTTTTGTTCTTCACCCATATGCGAGGTTTGTCATTATAGTTGGTGGATGGGTGATGGTTTTGTTGTTCAGGATATGCGGGTGACCCTCCTTGTGTGATAAGGGCTCGTTCAATGTTGGGGGCTTTGGAGATCAATTGGTCATACATGGTGATACCTTGCACTTTGAGATGGAATGCCAAGGATCCTTCGAGATTTGAAATGATAGTGCAAACTTGTTGTTCTTCAAGCATGGCCCATTTGCTCTAATTGGCCTTGGATCGCCATCATTGTAGGAATGAAGCAAATGATTCATTCTTACCTTGTTTCAAAGCTAATAATTCCTCTAGATTGACATCCATACCGATGTTGAATGTATAATTTTTGGTGAATGCATCTACTATCTCTTGGAACTTTTTGTTACCAGGAGGAAGGCAAGAGAACCACTCCATGGCTTGGCCAGCCAAAATTCTAGGAAATAGTCACATCAGATATGTATTGTCATATGCGACTTCCATGCAATGCACTTGGAATTCCTTGATGTGATCTTTAGGGTTTCCCATCCCACGGTATTTATCAAATTTGGGAATTTTTGATCCTTTTGGGAACGGTTTCATTGCAAGACTCCTATCAAATGGATAAGGACACAAGTTGTTGGGTGTTTTCATGGTTTTCCCTGACTGAAGATAGAGCACTTTTTGCGAGAGCAACCTAATTTCTATCATGACATCATCTTTTGGATCATGGGGTGGAGTGAAGGTGTTTTGCGGTGGTTCAATTGTTGGCAGGATGGGTGGATTGGTTGGTGCTTGCACATTTTGTTGTGCCAAGTATGCTTGTAGTTGTTGTTGGTCTTGTTGTTGTTGTGCTTGTTATTGAGCTTGTTGTTGTTGTTGTTGTGCCAACAACGCTTGTTGTTGGGCTACTAATCGGGTTGCTTCTTGTTGCTCTTGGTATTGCTTCATCACTTGTTGGTATGCCTGTTGTTGGGTTGCTTGTTGTTGTGCGAGGTATTGTGCTTGTGCTTGTGCTTGTTAAGCTTGGTATTGGGCTTGAGCTTGCACTTGTGCCTTAGCCTAGGCCTATGCTTGTTGGGTAGCTTGTGCAATTTGTGTAGCTTGTGCAGCTTGTGCAACTTGAGTAGCTTGAGTAGCTTGTTGTTGTTGTTGTTGCAATAAGGCTTTGGCTTGTGCAACCTATTGTGCTTGTTGCACTTGTAGCGCTTGTAGTGTAGCTTGGGTAGCTTGAGTAGCTTGAGCAAATAGTTGAGTAGCTTGTCATTTTTGGATTTGTTGGGGTGCCTTTTGATAGGCAGCCTATTGAGCAGCTTGTAATGCAATGCTATATTGATTTGATGTGTTTGAATTTGGTGGTGGTGGTGGTGGAGGTGGTGGTAGATTTGGAATGGTGCTTGTTGTCGTGATGAGAGGCACCGTCGTATTGATGATTGGGATTTGGATGGTAGATGGTGCGATTGATATGCTCAGTCCTTGAGAGACCATGTTTTGAGATGTTTTGGGGATGGTTGATGATGTTATGGTGGTGGTTTGTGTTATTGGGATGGTTGCCATCTATTGTTGTGATGTCAATGACAATATGGGAGAATTTGATATGATATTTTGATTGATGATTGGGGGGTTGATTTGATTTTGTTGATTGATTTTTGGTAAAGGGGGAAGCCCTAAACCAAGAGGTGATGTGGATATCGATGGAAAGGGTGGGAAAGTGAGTGGCATAATCCCTTGAGTAAATGATGAAGATGTAGGGTCAAAGATTCCCCTTGGTCCAAATAAGTCACCTTCTCCTTGCAAAGTTATGGGGAGAGAGGTTTGAGGTGTTGTGTGAAATGATGATGGGTCATTAGGATCATGAAAGTTGAGGGGGACATATAGATGTGATAGATTTTGGGGTATGGATTTCCCCAAGATGGTGTTTGCGTCCAAATCTTGATTATTCATGAGGGGGTGTGTTTGTAGTGCATTGAGAAATGTGCTTCCCTTGTTAACAATGGGTTGAGTTGGAGCAATGGATGATGTAATTTGGGGGATGGGTTGAGTGATGCTTTGGAATGGAGCTATAGATGAAATTGGGGGCATGGATGAAATTGGAGGCATGACCCCAAAAGGTGTTTCCATAATGGTGCTCACATCGAAATTGGAAGGGAGTTTAGCCCCTTGTTTTTCTAATTCAAGCATGTATAGTGAGGGATTGAGTCTCATCATGATGTTGATAATCTTATGATTCTCGGGATTTTGGACCATTTCGTCAATCTCATCTTGTGTCATTCCAAAGGAATTATTGGTGATATCCTCTAGTTGACTTTCCTCTTGAGGATTTTTTGATGATGAAGGAAAGTTAGTTAGAGGATTGCGTGATCCAACAGGATTCATCTCAGAATTTGTTTGGCTTAGGTCACTTGAAGTAGAGGTTTCTTTGTTGGCTTCCATGTTCCTCTTGTGTTGAGATCTAGTTTGAACCACAAAATGAGGTTCAAAAGAGAAGATATAGGATGATTAAGGATCAAAGGTGAAGTGATGAAGTGTGTGAAATATGGATGATATGGATGATTGAACTCTTGGAAGATCTTGAGGGGATGCTAGACTTTTGGGACTTTTTTGGATTCTTGGATTTGTTTTGGATTTTTATTTGATTTAGGATTTTTGGATTGGTTTGATAATGAACAAGAGGATCCCAAGATGTTGGATGTTATCTATGAGATAGACTTGCTCACAAGAGGATAATTTGACTAAGTGTAGGGAGAAGGATGCATCTACCCACACCTAACCAAACAAGATGATAATTCAACTAAGCATATGGAGAAGGATGCATCTACATATACCTAGCTTAAAAAAATGATTTGATGATAATTTAATGAAGAATATGAAGAAGGATGCATCTACATATACCTAGCTAAAAAAGATTGATTTTGATGTTTGATTCAAGGATTTTGATTTGTTTCAAGGATTTTTGATTGATGGATTTTCCAAAAAGTCTAGCATGAAGGATGATTTCAAGATTTTCAAGAGTTGTTGGTGAGATGATTTTTGTTTGATGTATGAAAGATAGATGAGAGTTTTGATTTGATCCTATGTGTACCTAAAAAGACTCTTTTTTACAAGACCTCAATTTTGAAGAACATGTTTTACTCTAAACAAGATGCTCAAATTCCCAAAAAATATTTGGATTTTGACAATAATAAAATGAGTACAAATTAGGATTGTTTCTTGAAGCTCTTCTGTAAAAGTTGAAAAGCAATCTTCATCTGAATTCGTAGAGCATTGAGAGACAATTTTGATGTTCTTTTGGACTAAGAGCTTTTGATTTTGGTTTCCGAATTTTGATCTTGCATGAAATCATTTGAGACACATGTGTGGGGTTCAATTGTTCTTAGCTTTGCTTAGTGACTTATTTTTACCACAAACAATTTTTTATTATCTTTTGAAACTAGATGTCCAATGTCTTAACTTCTCATCCCACAAAGTATATTATGTGGAACTTTGATGAAATCAAGGAAAAAGTTACATATTATTGACTTTAGTAAGCAAATTGAGATATAAATCCAAGTTTTTAGAAACCTCTAAGGATAAAATCCCAAGGGCAAGCAATAATACATGAATCTTGTCAAAGATATTTGCCTCCTAAAGGGTTTGAATCTTTGATGACAATGTTGAATGTTTGTTTCCAAATGTTTACGAACAAGCAAAGTGTTTTGTTTCCAAGAACAAGTACAACCCTATGGATATGAAATATTGTATTTGTTGAATCCCCACTTGGACAAGTCTTGCTACGCTTACTTTTAGTGAATGGTTAGATGCTTGACCCCGCTGGATCCCCTCCACGACACTCACTTATATGGGGAAGCCAAGCGTCAGTACCCATGAAACTCCCATGGCATACTTTCTATTTCTACTAAAAGTCGTAAAAGTGTGGGGCGGCTTCAAAATGACCATTCTTGCACCAACAAATAGATCAAGGATTTTGGCATTTTCTAAACAAGGGTTTTAATACGGACTTTCCATTCGTGGGGGATCATCCATTTGGTGAAAGACCATTGTTTCCCCTCTCGTCGGAATGACCATCATGATTCTTGTCTTTCAACAAGAACCCACACTTATATACCGATTGGAAGTCGTTTGGCTTTAGTATGTTGCCAATTGGGTCGTTCCCTTGGGTGATTACTTTTTCCCACAAGGCAGGCCCTTTAAGATAAGCAAAAGTGAGAAAACATAGTTGTAGTTTGATTGATCTTTGTTGAGAAACAAAGAGAGAACACATGCAATATGTTCCACTCACACTCACAAGATGTTTTGTTCAATTTTAAAGTCCAAATTGAAGTGTATGGGTAATCACTTGAGCAACTTAATGTCACCAAAAGGCCTTTTGATTCTCAAGATCGTCGTGAGGCGCGAGAGAAGCGCATATGTCCTTTTAATGATATTACTTTGAGTAAGTAATTACAAAACAAAGAAGCACTTATTCATTTCAAATCCACAAAGCAATGATTTGATTCTTTTTAGAGCACCAAAGGAAATGTGAGATTGCCTTGTTCAATTGTTAATCCTCAAACGAAATCTAGTGACTTTGTCCTAAAGTTCTTTTTAAGCCCTTTGTAGCAAAAATTGAAAAAAATTGTATTGTTCTTTTTAGAGCCCAAGAGAAATTTAGTAGGTCCTAAGAGCATGAAGAGAGTGAAAAATCCTTAGAAGAGATTAGAAGTTCTCTAAAAGTGTTGAACAAACACTAAAGTGTTCAAAAACACTTAATGTAATGAGATGATGATGGCATGATGTGACTTCCAACTTGATTTCCTTCCTCACCTTGATTAGACCAACCTACAAGAAACTAGTTAGCAACCTAAAGCAATCAAAATGAAAAAGAACATGTCAAAATTGAACTAATTTAAACCTTTGACTTGATTCCAGCATCGCAGTTTGCACAGGCGGTGCAGTTTAAAGGACTCAGCAGTGCTATATGGTGCCACTAATTCTACATGCGTTGCTCTGCAGCAAAACAGAGAGCGTGATTGTGTCGAAGTTTCACCCATCGGTGCAATTTGGAGTTTAAAAATTCCAGCGCATGAGATTTGAACTAGCGGTGGAGTTAAGAATTTTGAATTTTGGGCGAGAAAGATCGAGCGGCACAATTTGAAGTTTGAAGCGGTGTCAAATGGTGACGCTGAACTGCTAGCGGTTCTATATGGTGACGCTAGACTGATAGCGGTGTAGTTCCCTGTAGACACACAAAAATAGAAAAAAAAAAAGCACAGAATTTTGTGAAAAAATGTGATATAAACTTGAGATTTTCCCTCCTTCTAGCACCAAATGTAGAACCCTAATCCTAGTACCTGAAAAACACAAGAAACAAACACATAGTTAGATAAAATGCAAGTAATAATTAAGATTCCCTATGAAATCCATTAGCAATGCTCAAAAAAGGAAACAAGAATGAAGAACATAATGAAAAGATAATGAAATCCTAATTAAACATCCAAACTCTTGATCCCATGGGGGAATTGGTGCCAATTTTATGTGACAATTGGCCCTTTCCCAACTCCTATGATGCAATGTTGATGAATGATGAAGGTTGATCCACTTTGTTGAAGATTCACTTGAGCTCCATGATGAAAAACTTGCATAACCTAGCTAAGACTTTGATGAAATGGATGAAAATAAAGATGCTTGAAGATGAAATTGAGTATAATAAGTTTGTTCCAATTGTGGATGATCAAATGAGGAGAGAAACCTCCTATTTATAGAAAGAAAAGAAGGAGAAATACCCAAAATGAAGCAATGTGGGACTAACTTTCAACCAATGGCCAAATGCCACTTGTCAAGATGTGAATGGGAAAAGGATGTGCACATTTTGATGAATGTGCCCATAAATGCAATTAGGTGGAATTTGAAATTAGTGAAATGACATGTAAGAGGGAAAAAGGAATGACTTAAATGCCACTTGGCTCAATGCAAAAGGACTTGTAAGATAAAATAAATGTCTTGTTGGAAGGAAAAAGTCCACTTGGAAGGATTTCAAATTTGGAAGAATATTCTCCAAAAGATGCCAAGTTGAAAGAAAATAGGGATTTAATAAATGAATTAAATGTATTTTCATGTGCAAGTGGCAAAATCTAGAGAAATTTGGAGATTAGGATTAAATTAATCAAGGTTTAATTAATTTAATGAGAGATTTAGATGATGTGACTATTTGATTTAGATTTATGGGTTGATTTAAATCAAAGAATAAGAAGAATGTGATTTAGATTTAATTAAATAAAGGATTTGATTTATTTAACTAAAGAGGATGATGTTAGATTAAATTAAACAAGGTTTAATTTATTTAATTTAATAGGGGGACTTTAGAGATTTAATCAAATAAAATGAATTATTTAATTAAATAGAGACTTAGGGTTAATTAGATCAGATTGATTGATTTAATTAACAAGAGAGAGAATGACTTAATCAGATAAGTGATTATTTAATTAAGAGAGGCAATTTGATGAATTTAATCAAATAAAGGCTATTCGATTAAATAGTTAGACAAAGGAATGATTTAGGATGACGCGGTGTTAGTAAAATCGGGATCATATGTGTAGCATTAATCAATACATTTTATATGTCTATAGTAATGTTCTTTGATATAGTCATGTCTTCGAGCCCAATGTTTCTATTGACACATGGTGTTTGAGCAAGGACATTGCGCATTTACTATTAGCACGTTTCTTTTTTGGCATCAAGAAACGTGTCGAGAATGTTTTATTTTGGGTCTACTAATGTTTTCAGGATTATTTTATTAAAAGGCAATTTTTTATTTTTCTTTGCAATTTTGTCGTTGGTTGTCATGATTTTCCTCGTGGTTTTGTTTTTTTTAATCAATTTAATTTTTCAAATTGGTTTAACGAATTCCTAATGTTTTGTTGCTATTCGAAATATTTCATGACTTTGTAATGTTCTCTGATATAGTCGTGTCTTCAGGTGTAGTGTTTTTGTTGATGCGTGGCATTTGAGCAAGGACATTGTGTATTTACTGTTAGTACATTTTCATTTATTGTGAACAAAGTGAAGTGCAGGCATCATTAATGGCTTATGGTGTCAAGTTTTAAGTCTATTGAACATTTTCTTTATTTGCTCAAATTGTTTGATGAGGGTGAAATTTGTGTGTTGAGAGGGTTTATATATATGGTATTCTAAGCAGAAAAGTAGGCATTTGTAAGTTCCTATATCTTTTACACTATGATTTCATAGTTTTTCACATTTCTACAATGGTTTAATCTTTGTTTTTCCTTATTGATGATTGTTTTTATGGGTTAATCTCTATTTTGCAATTTCATCATTGTCTTTTGATATTTCGGTTGTGGTTTTGTATTTTTTTAATCCAAATTAATTATGTGTTCATGAAACAGTGATAGATATTGAAAGATGTCTATCTGTTCAAGACATGTCTGATGTACTCTGGATGTTTTGATGCATGTACATCATGCATATCTTGAATAGATAAGACTTTTGTTGAAGACGTGTATTTGGAACTATTGAAATGAAGTTTGTGCTATTTTTTTGCAATTTTCTCATTCATAATTGATATTTTGTACCTAGTTTTGAATTTTCCCAATTGCAAATTGTATGTTGTTGTAGTATCTTTGTTATTGATATGGAGTTTGAGCTATATTCTTGCAATTTCCTAATTGGCTTTTGATATTTTGGTCATGTTTTTCTATTTTTTGAATGCAAATTAATTGTGTTCATAAAACAGTAATAGACATTGAAATATGTATATTTGTTCAAGATATATTTGATGTATTGTGGATGTTTTGATGCATGTGCATCATGGATATGTTGGAGAGATAAGATTTATGTTGAAGATGTGTGTTTGGAACTGTTAAAATGAATATTATGCTAATTTTTTGCAATTTTTTCATTGGCAGTTGATATTTTGTCCTTGGTTTTGTATTTTCCCAATTGCAATTTATTGTTGGGAGGAACGAGGGAAAAATAATTATCGATTTGTACTGATTTGAGTTCATGTGGCTTGTGTGTATGATCACATTTTTCTTTTGTGTGGATTTAGTTTCCACTTATTGTAAATAGATTTAAGTGCAGCTATCATTAATGAATTATGGTGTTAAGTTTCAAGGTTGTCAAGCAAAAGGCTCTTGTGTGTACATCCACATTTTGCATTTATTTAGATTTGATTTTCATTTATTGTGAATAGATTCAAGTGAAGTTTCCATTAATTGATTATGGTGTTGAGTTTTGAGTCTATATATGTGTGTGTGTGTGTGTGTGTGTGTGTGTGTGTGTGTGTGTGTGTGTATGTGTGTGTGTGTGTATATCTATGTGTGTATATATATATATGTATGTATGTATATATAAAGAGAGAGAGAGAGAGAGATTCAAGTGCAGTTGTTGTTAATGGATTATGGCATTAATTTTTATGGCTGCCAAGCAAAAGGTTCTTGTATCTGCAACCATAGTTTGCATTTATTTAGATCTGATTTTCATTTGTTGTGAGTAGATTCAAGTGCAATCACCATTAATGGATTATGGTGTTCAATTTTGAGCCTGTCAAACAAAGGATCATTTGATGCTTTTATGGGTTAATTTATGTTGTTCAGTCAAAGACTTAGCAGCATAATTCATTAATGTTGACTTTTGTGTTAGTCACCATCCACAATGCAATTAATCTTTCCTCTACCATGCATAGATGCTAAGTGCACTTCAGTCTATTAAAAAAAAATCATAGGTCCATGTCTACATTGGCTAATATGCTATATATATATATATATATATATATATATATATATATATATATATATATATATATGTATGTATGTATGTATGATATACATGTATATATATGTATACATATATATATTATATGTGTATTTTATGTATGTATGTATATATATATATTATTATATATATATATATATATATATATATGCATACATATATGTATACGTACATATATTATATAGTATATATATATATTATATACATATATTATATGCATATATATATGTATGTATATATATATAATTATTATATATTTAATATGTATATATATGTATATGTTATATATATATATGTATTATATATATGTATTAGATACATATATATGTATTTATATATATGTATATATGTGTACATATATAAATATATATGTATATATATGTGCATGCATATATGTATGTGTATGTATATATATTTGTGTGTACGTGTGTGTGTGTATATATACATACATACATATATATATATACATATACATACACGTACATATATATATACATACACATACATACATACATATATGTATATATGTATGTATGTATGTATGTGTATGTATATATATATATGTGTGTGTGTTTATATATATATGCAAGTATGTACATATATGTATGTATGTATGTATATGTGTGTGTATATATGTCAAATACACGTGTCATGTTTAGGCCCCATTTATTTAGAAGCATGGCACAGTGTGTTTTGCAGCAGTCTTTGATTTTACAGGGGCTTTGCGAAATGTTTATTGTTTCGCATCTTTCCTTCATTGAAGACATGGATCTACTGCTATAACATTGTGAAAAGTTATATTTTGAACCAATTTATGCATTTGTGGATTCTATGGCATGAGATCTCAAAGGAAGAGAACATAATGATTCTTCTAGTAGCTTTAACAATTCAAAAGCATATTGAAAAGCATAATATACATGTAAGCAAATAAAAAATAAATATTGACAGTTAAATATATTGATCAAAAACATAACTACTATATTCTTTGTATGATTAAGTAAGTTGGTAGATTGTCCTTCAAGTAAATTGCAATGTCATTTGTTTTTCCAGGGTTAAGACTTCTATTTAATGCATTAGAGCATATGTTTATAACCTCATCTTTGAACCAATTTTGTAGCTGATAACAGATAGGGAAACTGGAAATGCACAAGGATTTGCATATGTGACAATGTCCACTAATGAGGAAGTAGAAAAAAGCATTAAAAATTTCAACTAATATGTGAGTAACATTTTTATTATATTGTGTTATATATTAATTTTTGAATGTTTTTGAAATCATATGAAGTATGGAGATTAAGATTAAAGCTAAAATGAAGAATGCAATATCTTTTTCCCTTTTTTGCTCATTCACACTTCTTATGCTTTTTAGAAGATTATGAATGTAGTATTTTCCAATGCATGGATTTAGTACTAGATTACAATTCAAATTTATTTGGGATCATATTTTGTGATTAGAATACAATTCATACTTATTATGTGTTATGGACATATGCTTATTGCATGTTATCTAATGAAGTTGATGCAATCTATGTGAAGTGCAGTGGACATTCTTTCAACGTTTATTCTAATGTTGCCTGGGTGTTGGCAAGTAATGATGGATGTAACAGACAATGTGTTTGCACATTTGGCGATTGTTCCTACTTTTGGACTCATAGTTATGATAGTGTTGTATACTATGGGACATATTTATCCTACTCACATGGATGTAGTCGTTGGTGTTGCTTGCTCAAGTGTTGGAAAACTGCGTCTCAAACAGCTACCTAAAATCACAAACACTGAAATCCTATTTGGTTAAAGTGATTTTTGAGTTTACTAGCTACATGTATTGATTACCTCATAGCAGTGAGTTAGTGCTTCTATTATTAATGCACCTATCAATCTTAATAGTAAATAAAATCTATGTAAAGATGCATTCCAATTTCCAACTGGGCATTTTAATTACTATCAACAATTCAACCTACCCACCATAGATTTTCACAGTGAAAATATGTCTAAAGCGGAAAGACATTAGAAGTGGATGAAATGCATCAAGATATACATGATACATGAGGTATATCTTGAATACATAGACATCTTTCAATTTCAAAGACAAGAATCCTTTGGGTGACAGCTTTAAAACTTATCACCATAATCCATTGATGGCAACCACACTTGAATCTGATGATAGTAAATCAAAAATTAGATCTAAATGTATGCAAAATATTGTCATGGACCCAAGGCATGTGAACTTCTATCAACAATTCCATGTGTTCATAGAAACACCTATAGTGGATACATGCGTATAGCAACAAAACATTAGGAATTCATAATTTTTTTGCCTTTGTTGTTCCCAAGAATAATTTGCAATAGGGGAAATACAAAAACCAAAATCAAAGTATTCAAAGTCAATGAGAAAAATGCAAAAAAAATAGAGTAAAATTCATTTTAATAGTTTCAAATAGATATCCTGAACAAAGGTCTTATTTCTCGAAGATATGCATGATGTGCATGGATCCAAAAATACATTGATCATCATGTATATCTTGAATAGATAGACATTTTCAATGACTATCATTGTTCCATGGACACATAATTAATTTGGATTGAATGGGAAAATTGCCAAAAAAAGACCAAACTCCCTTACAATAAAATCATACTAGACACCATAAAAACTATACTAATAGAGAATGGTGTGTGGTCAGGGTGGTCTGCAACGGTCAGTTGCAGGGCGTCATTTTGCAAGAGCTCAGGATGGTTTCAAGGACAATCAACAAGCAGACAAGGATGGGATTTGGCACTCGAACAGATGGGCCCGACTAGAGAATGTTAATCATATTGATCCTTGTGCTGAGGGGAGGGCTCGTGAGGGTCAAAGACATGAAAGAGACGGGTTGGGCTTTAGGGGCTGTCAAGGTAGAGGTGGCTATAGGAACAATGTGTTTCGCATACGGTGTCAAAATGAAGGCGGCAATAGAGTTAATGGAGGTCAGTCAAGGATGGAAGAAGTGGGTTGGGATCGAAACCCTAATCAGAGGAAAAGTTTCAATAAGACTGGAAAAGGAAAAAGTCTAATTTAAAATGGGAGGAGGCTAGGGAAGAGGTGAAGGTTGGTGACTCTCGGAAAACAGCTTCAGAGTACAGAAATGGGATTCTGGGTGGTCGGGCGACTCTGGTTGTTAGTGATGTGAAGCTTCAAGATGGGGTTCTAAGGCTAGAAAATCTAGGGTTGATTGGAAAAAGGTATGGTCTGAACCTTAACTGGGACTATTTAGTTAAATGGTGGAAAGCACGGTGGGGTTTAGATCTTCAGTTTAAAACCCTTCAAAATGGGTTTTTTCTGGTCATTTTTCCAACCAGAGACCTAAGGGATGAGATAGTGAATGGTATTTGGGTCTTGGACGAGTGTGGTTTTTATATGAGATTTTGGAAGGTCAGTTTCAATCCCTCTTCTCATGTAATGGAGACAATGCAAGACTGGTATTGCATGTCGAATCTTCCTACAAAATATTGGGAGCCTAGCTTTCTAGAGGAGATTGGAAACCATCTGGGCACCTTTGTCTATGCTAAAGAAAGGAAAAAGGAGGAAGAGGCACATTCCCATGTGCATATTTTTATGGAAAACAACCCAGTGCGACACATATATGAAGAGATTGAGTTAATCTTAGATTATTGGAGCTAGATTCAGAAGTTGAAGGGAGATTCCTTTACCCATGATAGTTTAGTTTGTCCTTTAGGGTGAAAGTTGTTAGTTAGCAAGGTAGGGAAATCTAAAGAGACTTCGGTCCTAAAGGCTCACAAAGAGAAGGCGAATATAGTTCACGAGGGTAATCTCTCAAATGCTCCTACAGTATTTATCGTTGAAGCTTTTGTGGGGCTCAAAAGGCCTATTCATTTAAACCCTGATAAGGAAAAAAGTTTTAATCCTCCCCAATCTGATCAACCCACTCAGGTCGACTCTGGCTTTAGGGATAAGGTTGTTGGGGAGGAAGAGCAGTTGGAAGATCAAAACATGACCCTAGATGAGAAAATCTGGAAGACCCTAGATATTTTAGGTGGAGATTGTCGCAATGTGGAACTGGATTCTCTGATTGAGGTTGGTAAAGAATTGATCATTTTGGCAGAGGTAACCAAAGCTAATGCATGGGTTCTAGTGGATGAAATGGAAGTGGAAGGTATGGGAAAAGAAGAATTTCTAGAAGGGGTGTTGGCAGGGTTAGTAGCTGGGAGTCCACAGTCAACTAAGAAGAGGAAAATATCTCAAGGCTTGGTAGAAGCTAGGGTTAGTAGCTGACAAGGAAATTGGATGAAGCATTGGCTAGAAAAGAAATATTTTGGAGACAAAAATCAAGAGAATTTTGGATAAAGGTAGGGGATTGAAATACTAAATTTTTTCATAACTCAACTAAAGCTCGTCGAGAAGTGAATCATGTCAGTTGTATAAAGGCAGTTGATGGTCATCTTTTGGAAGATCCTACTGAAATCAAAGCCTTTGTGGTTGCGTATTTTTAGAATCTTCTCAATGATTGGGAAGGATTGTACATAGAAGCTCAACGTGCAATTCAAAAAGATATTTCATGTTTGGTCTCCCCCTCGCAGATGGAGCTTTTGAAAGCAAATTTTTTGGAGGAAGAAATTAAGGTGGCAGTCTTTGATCTTCAACCTGAGAAGGCTCCTAGTCTAGACAATTTCCCTATGGCTTTCTTTTAGAAGTGTTGGGATTTTGTAGGTAACGAGATGTATAAGGCAATTGAAGATTCAAGGTGTACAAGCAAGGTTCTCAAGGAAATGAATAATACTTTAATAGCTCTTATTCCTAAAAACAAAAAGCCAGAATCTTGGGATGAATTTTGCCCCATCTCCCTATGCAACACATTTTATAAAATTCTGGCAAAAGTTGTGGCTAAGCGTTTGAAGTATATTTTATTATTTATCATCTCAGATGAGTAGATGGGCTTTGTTCCTGGAAGATCAATTTTTGATGGCATGATAATAGCTCAAGAGGTCATTCATTTGTTACAAAAACCAAAAATAATTGTGATGTTATTGAAATTGGATATCAACAAAGCTTATGATAGGGTAAATTGGCATTTTTTGTTCAAAGTCATGGAAGCTTTTGGATTTCAGAAAGCTTGGTCGGATTGGTTATTTGGTTGGATTGCAAGCCCGTGCTACTCAGTGCTTGTGAATGGGTCTCCTGAAGGTTTCTTCACAACATCAAGGGGTTTAAGGCAGGGTGACCCCCTCTCCCCTTTTTTATTTAAAATTATGGCAGAAGCTTTGGGTAGGGCATCAGAGAATGCAAGGAGGACTGGTTGGGTGGATGGTATTCAGGTCACAAACTGCCTCCCTTCAATTATGCATCAACAATTCACAAATGATTCAATGTTGTTTGGCTCTACTTTAGCAAGGGAATCTAGGAGGCTTAAGGGTATTTTGGAGAAAAATTTTCTAGCTTCGAGGCAAGAGGTTAGTGTGGCCAAGTCAAAGGTTTTATTTTTTAATTCTTCATGTGTAAAGGCAATGCAGATTCTGAGGATTCTTAGTTTCAAAAAAGGTCAATTACCGTGCAAATATTTGGGCCTTCCGCTCAAGAAGGGTATTCAAAATGGGGGCATTTGGAACTCTTTGATTGAAAGATTCAAGGAGCGGCTTTCTTCCTAGAAGAATCGTTGGTTATCTTGGGCAGGAAGGCTAATGATGTTAAAAAGTGTGATCTTTGCTCTCCCTATTTATATAATGTCTTGTTTGCCATTGTTAGTTGGCACCATCAAATCTTTAAATAGAATAATGAAAGATTTTTTCTTGAAAGGAAATTCGAATTAGAAAAAATTTCCCCTTACGAAATGGCTAAAGATCTACGACAGGAAAGAGGAAGATGGTGCAGGTTTGAAAAATCTTCTTCTACAAAACAAGGTGTTGGGGGAAAAATTGCCCTGGGTGATTCACTCTCAGCCAAATCTTCAAAGGGTAGAAATTGTTAGGTCCAAATACTTGGATGATGATCCGAATTGTTTTCTTGTATCCAAATCTCTTCCTAATGGTTCCAGAATTTGGAATTTTATTAGAAATTTTAGAGATCTCATTTTGGACTATTTAATGTGGGAGGTAAAAGATGGTAGGGAGGCTTCATTTTGGGAGTGTTGATGGTCAAAATAGCACAACAAGATTAAATAGAATATCTCTATTCTATTTCTCCTAAAAAAGAAAGATAACATAAAGCAATTTGTCCTCCAAGGTCCTGGTAGTTGTTTCGCAACTATGTTGAAGCTACTAAATGGCCAATGTAATTGTAATATTCAAGGGGCCTTGCTAGTATAAATGAATACAAACTGCATCAAATCAATTAACCTACGTCAGGGGGTATAAATAAATAGAGAAAGATAGATCAGGGCTTTAGAACAGTAAAATATGAATAAAACTTCTTCACATCTAGACATGTACCTTAACAAGGAGTGTTTCTTCAGCTAATCAAAACCATAACATGATGCAATCCATAGTATAACCTACACCATTGCATACATTCATAGTGCTTAATTCAAAAATCACAACCATTCACTAAAAATTACTTCAAGATTGAAATAGATCACTCACTCATTGCTAAAATCATATCAATAGACATAAAAGTAATTCCATTCATAGACAATTTAATGAAATAATCTAAAATCTGGTTTCCCCTATTGATTTGCATCAAATAGAAAACATTTAGGCACAACAACTCACTGGCATACAAATGATTATAATCCATTAACATTATCATTGAGGTTCAAACTTAACGATAACATGAAATTGTATAAAAACTGTAAAAGTATCCAAGTTCAACAAAACTTTCAAAGTATCTTGCTAAAACTTATGAAATCCTAAGATTGTAATCCCTATCTGCTATCACTTTAGGCTGCTAATCTTGCTTCAATTAGCCAAACTTTACAAAATGGAGGCCAAAATTACATATAGGCTTTCCATGCATAAATCTCTCTCAATTAAAATTAAGATCCACCAATCAAAGAGTTAGAACTGCATGAAGAAACTATACTGGTTGATCTTCAATTCAAGAGTTGATTGCCCTGTTGTGCAAAATCTGAGACCCAAGAGGAAGGTGGAACTGTTGGATGAGAGTCTGCATCCAACTTATGTCAAAACCCTGCAAAATAAGAGAGGAGAGGAATTTGTTCACCAAGAATAGAACATTCTATTGCCAACTCACTCCTATGTTGCTTGCTCAAGAAGATATTCATCATAACTGGAGAATACTTGTTGAAGAATGTCCACATCAGGTCCATCTACCCAATTATTTTCAAACTTGATTCTTCCCAACTCTGTGGAGACAAACTCGTGCATATCTTTTAACTTAATCAACTCCCTCCTAGTAGCCTTTACTTCATCTTTGATTTCCATTAGCCTATCTAGAACCAAGTCTTCACCATCATCCTCCTTTTGTATCACCTCCTCAAATCTGTTATTCCATTTCTCTTTTAACTTATCAAGAGGCAAACCCGCTTTGATAGGGATATCCACATTGATCAAAATAGCAACCATTGCTTCTAATTTATTAACCTGCCAATTCAGATCCTTGCTAGCTTGTTGAACTTCATTTTTATGCTCATAGATGAATTTGGATCTAAATCTAATTATGCTCAATGTCTTCTCAATGAAATTTACATTATCTTCATCAAGGATTGATTGATCCAAAAGAGTCTGCCTTGGCACATTACTAATGTCATTTAATTTCTTGACATGTTCTCTATACTCTTCCTCTTGCTTTTCCAAGACTTCAACATGTTGGTTCATATCCTCCACTAATTCCAGTGCACCTTCATGGAATTTAAAACCATCAAAAATTAACTCACCAACCTCTTGATTGAGCCGATCAACCCATCTATCAAGCATCCCCACCTTATTTCTCAATTGCACCAAGTCATCATCTTCTTTCTTGCTCAATAAGATTGGGGTCTCTGGAGCAACAACTTATTGAGAGACTGGAGTGGAGACATCCTTCAATAATTTGTACAATTGATCCAATTGGGATTTAAGTTCATCCTTCTTCTGCTTATCTTTGATCATTTTGGATTTGGTGGAAGATGCTACAATATCAAGGAGGTTCATTTTTTGATTCCCTGTAGGTCTCCCCAAATTGACAGTGCACAATTGGTAATCAGTTATTTGTATGTCTTGCCTGTCTTTGTCCACCATTGGGATTGCACATTCAACAACAATCTCTCTTGCATCTGTGAGCTTAGTGGAATGAAGAACTCTGGCCTTTTTCTTAGGTCTTTCCTTCTCTATTTCCTTCATCATTTCATCCTAGTTTAGAGGCTAAGGTTGAACTATCTGCTTTCTCTCAAGATCAAGATTTAACCATGTTAGAGCAGCAACAATGGTGACTACTTGTGTAGAAGAAGAGGCAATAGTGGTAGAAGAAATAGGTTGCAATATGGTGGTCCTAGGTTGAGAATCAACCTATTGCACATTTTGTTGTTCTCTTTCCGCAACTTCTTATGCCAACCTTTCAGCTTCTTTTTTATCCTTTTGCTCTTGCAATTTTTTAGCTTCCAATTCCTTTTTCAAACGTTCATCTTTCAACCTCTTCTCTTCATACATTTGGTCTCTTTTTTTTTCAAGCTACTTAACCTTATCCCAGACTTCTTTAGACATTTGTTCATATTGATCAAGTTCTTCAGCCTCCTTTTCTCTTTCCAGGTGTTCTGCTTCTTTCCTTTTTTGTGCTGCTTCCATAGCCCTGAACTTAGCCTCAAGAGCTTCTCTTTCTCTTCTATGTTGAGCTTTCTCCTCTTCTATCTCATCTATCTTTTGTACCATAGACGATTTATCTCTCTCCTCCTCCTTTAGTTCATGTTCCTTTTTCTTTTGTAGCAAGTCTTCTTTTTCTTTTTTCTTCCTTGCATCCTCTTCCTCTCTTGCCTTGGAATTAGATTATTGTTTCTTTGCAAGTGCCTTAGCTTGTGCTTTGGCCCCTACTTATTCCTTAGCTTCCTCAAACAACTTCCACCGATCCTCTTGAGTGAGGACATGCTTAGTTTCCTCATGAGAGGCAACCACATTAGTCTCCTTATCAGATTGAGTAGCCTCAAAATCTGTATGTATGTCATGAATTTCAATTTATGGCTCCTTCTCTTTCAAGGATTCAACTTCCATGTGAAGGGTTCCCATAGGAATTTCCACACTTGGCTGCTCTGTGAGAGGAGGTTGAGTTGATGTTTCACCTCCAATAGTTGTTGAAACATCAGGTTGAGATGAAGTCTCCCCTCCAAGTTTTGTTGTGGCCTCTTAGCCATGTGCTTCAGGAAGATCCTGAGCAGGAATTGCACGTTCAACCTCCTCTCGAGAATTAGGAGGGATAAACTCTAAGGGCTCCTTAGGAGCCATTCTTCTTCTTTTTCTCTTGTACCCTTGGGTGGTGCCTGTAGCCTTTCTCTTTTTGGAAGTCTGAACTTCTGGTTCCTAAATTCTCATAACCACCCATTGGATGCTCCTATCCAAGACCATCCTCACAATCTATTTTATGTCAATTGACTCCTCTACATCTGAATCTACTGGATCTAAGTCCTTAGTTCCTACCTTATTAGCATCATCTTGGGGATCTAAAGTTACCCCATCATCTGACAATGTGTCAAGAATGTCTTCCTTTACCCCATACTCAACCATGAGTCGGATGGGAAATATTTCATGATTTCTTCTTCTCAGATCATAGTCATCTTGTAGATCCATCCAAAAATCTTCCAGCAAATTGAAGTGTTTATCAAAAACAATAGGAAGCAAACCCTGCATCTTGTGCTTGAGATCAAAGTACTTTCTAGAGGTATACAAACCCAAATTTAAATAGATTAACTCATCACAGAATTCCTTACCTCCCACATTGTGTGCACAACAATACTCACCCAACTTCATGGTGAACTTGTGACAGCCAGTCTTGTTTTTGGTGCCAAATTTGAGGTTGAACCTCAAAGCTTGATAAATGAATTCCATCAAGATGATTTTGCTGTTGCAGCACCTGGGCAATAGATGAGGGTGGCCATCAAATCTAGCCAGCTTGAAATAAGTAAACTTGGGGTATTGGATGAACCAATGTCCCCACTCTACAATAACTACCATGGCCTCTTTGCTTAATTTGTAGCCTGCATCTCTTGTTAGTCAGTTAATGATAACATATAGAAATGCATCATTAACTCTTCTATAGTGGGACTCAGAAGTCTACAAATTGAGTTGATCATAGTGATCCCACATGTTTTTCTATCCTTGGGCTTCTCCCAATATTCCAACCGCATTCAATCCAAGAAAGATACCCCTTCTTGCAGCTACATATATCACATAAGAGGTCATAAAGAAACTCTTGGTCTCTTTCACTTTGAGCATCTGGTTATGTATGCATTCTGATACAATCATAGGCCAACTGAATTGTTTCCTACCATCTAGGATAGTCTGAATGAATGGGAACATCCATTCCTTGAACTGGGAGGCATCTCTTTTCCCAAACACCCTAGTGAGCATCATAATTATGTCACCGATCTCCTTGTAGAACTCTGATCTTTTAGGCTGATCGGGAAGCTTGGCTAGGGACTTCTTTTCAACCCTCATCCAGTTCTTGTTTATGTGTGTCTTGATAGCCTCCTTCTTGTCACTATATAGTTGTAGGGCTTCTACCTCATTGAGTTGTCTGGGGTTGTGTGGGGTAGGTGCATTGAACATGAACCTGATCATTTGTGTTGTAAGGTCAATAATGATGTTCCCCTGCAAGTCCACACATTTCCTGGTAGTAGGATTGTAGGCTCCAGCTATAATAAGTATCAACTCTGGACACTAGACTGATAAAGGGAAAAGGGAAACATGTTCCAATCTAGATTGAACAATTCTTTCAGTTCTCCATGTTACCTCCTCGCTGAATGTTTCCAAAAGCAATTCCTTGTAACTAAATGGGCCCAAGTTCGTGTCTATGATATCTGCCCAATCAGAATCCACCTTACTAGCTATGAGAGTAGCTTCCCTGTGTTTGTATCTCAGGGTGTAAGGGAGTTTCTCCACCTTTATCCTCTTAGGCTTGGTTCCCTACCTTGAACTCTCTGTAGGTTGGCTCCTTTGAGAATCCTCTTCTGATGCTCCTGATATCTCTTCTTTCTGCAATAAAACCCTGTATTAGATGAACAAAAGCATAAAAATAAATACATCATCTAATACCATTCTCTACTTCCTCAAGAAAAATTTCCATACTTAGCCAATTTTCATATTCACCAGAAGTGGAGTCAAAGAAGAATCAGGAACAGGAAACAATTTTAGCACAAGGCAGGATCAGGATCGAAACAGAAACCGAACTCAAAACCAATCACTAGTTCCAAGTTCAACCCCCATTCTGGTTCTGCTTCTGCTAAAGGGAAAGGATGAAGATCAAAGTTAACGATCACCAGAAGCGGGATCATTTTGGGAATGAACCCCAATGCAAATACTTATTGGACGAGTTCGTTCCCGAGTTCACTTCCGCCAGTTTAAAATGAAGCAGTTCCTTAATAGTGTTGTCACATGGAAAAAGAAAAAATGAGACCAAAAACACCCAGGGGAACAAGTGAAGATTCACAAGAAAAGGTCCTGTGAATGTGCAAGAACACGACGAACATGAACACGAAAGAAAAATGACAAACACAAACGGGAAAAGACCCCTACCTAGAAATGCCAACAAGAAAGGTTGAAATTCGATAAGAATCCACTCACCAATGTGCCTCCACAATCAAATCGTGCTCCTCTCATAGTTATCTTGGCTCTGGTTCACTAAAATAACTTTTTCAATAAAGATAATGAGCTAGTTAACCTTGATTAAGGTTTAAAAATAATTTCATGTGTGTGAGGAGGTTGTAATTAATGTCATAAATGCGGTCAGTCAGGGGTAGAGCAAACAGCATAAAAGAGTAATCAACCAATGTGGAAATCTAAGGCAGGTCAGATGCGGACCCAGATCTGGAACAAAACAAGAAACCTTTAGCAAGTCTCTTATCCAACTTTGTTTTTGGTTTCGGTCCACGAAAAGGACAAACAACAAAGTGAAACGGGGGCGAAGTCGGAACCAAAACTAGACCTGGAACTTTTACAAAGTTCCAAGTTCGGTTTCGATTCTAGTTTCGTTCCCAACAAAGGAACAAACACCAAGACAAGGACAAAAGAAACACTAGGAAGTGAGACAAGAACAAAAATTGGGCTCGACCGAGACACCAATGACAACAAAAGACAAATCCAACGAGCAGGAGCAAGATCGGAATGAAAACCGAATTTGAAACTTTTACAAATTTTTAAGTTCAATTCCAATTCCGGTTCCACTTCTGCAAGAGCAAAAACAAAACACAAGGAAACGAGAAAAAACTCAAGGGATAAATGGACCCAAGAGCACAAGACCAACCAACAGACATGGAAAAGAACACGAAACAAGGGCA
>VDFB02000396.1:0-11226 GCA_007258455.2 Sequoia sempervirens | reverse complement strand
TATCTAGGCATCCAACTTTTAAAACGCTTAATCACTTTTCTAACGAGCTATTACATTAAGTTGTTTTTTTATTATTTCTCAACATTAGACAACATTAGTGAAATGTTAATTAATAACTCAATAATTCACCCAAGTTGCAGAAAGCATTGAAACTGCTTTGGAATCAAACTCTAATCATACCAACATGATTCTAAAAACTTGGGAAGATGATTGGAGCCAATCAGGTGACTTATAGTTATTAAAAGTAGTCTGCCTCTCCAAGAAATTTGGAGAATCCACCAAAAGTCGGAATTCACTTCTGGAAGTGTCATACTGATCCACACTGTCTACTGAGCTCGTTTCCAAGAACCAAAGTCATTGCTAACCAACCCAGATCACTCCAAGAATTTTGGAGTACTCCCCAACTCACCAAGAAGCTTACGGGAAAACTCTGAAATTGAGATAAATGGTCACAAATTAATTTTGATCAACATGGGGACTTTACAAAGGAAGATGCTTATTGGTTTTATTTGTTTTCACAGCTAGGTTTTTGTATTTTTATATACAGATGGCCCTTTTGTTCCTTTTTATGGCAGGGATATATTCTGAAGTTCTATTGTAGTTGGGAATTTTGTCGAAAGTAATTCCTCAATCTATGTTTATTTATAGTTTTCTAACCGTTGGATGGCTTCTTTTGGCTTAATGCATTTGCTAGACTTTTAAACAGATGCCAGTTTGTCAATATCCATTGTGTTTGACATTTTTTTAATCATTGATCAGAAATGGATTAGGCTATAGACAAGGCAGGTATATGGCATGGTTACAATAGATTTTTTGAAACCTTTTATAAGGAACAACTAGGATATTTCATAAGTGAAAGTTATTAATTTCCAGCAAATTACAACAGCCAAGAGAAGCAAAACAACTAGGAAAACTGAGAAATTTGATAAAGAAAACATTCTTGGTCAGTGATGAAATTAGCTGTGAGGGAATAAATGGCAGTTAAAGGATATCCCAACTCTTCAAATATGAAGTTAAAGATAGTGGATTATGTTGTTCGAAAGGTATGTTGTCTCTTTTTGGAGCAGGAATTGCGTATTTTATTTTTTCATAAATTACAGTTAGGATTTTGTACTAAACAATTATTTTTAGCTCCAATGTATTAAAAACACCGAACTCTGGAAAATAGCAGCTTGAGGAGTTGCTCAAAGGTTTATTTTTGTGCTTTTTATGTACAGATGGCCCTTTTGTTCAAAGTAATTCCCCAATCTATGGTTTATTTGTATTTTCCTAACAGTTGGATGGCTTCTTTTGGCTTTCTGCATTTGTTAATCTTAGTACTTTTAAACAGATGCCAGTTTGTCAATATCCATTGTGTTTGCCATTTCTTTTGCAAGCACAAGTGCCATTACCGTGGTTTAAGTTGCATTGATTGGAAATGGATAAGGATACTGAAATGGCCCCTAGGGTTTATATATTAACCAGTTACAAATTTGTGATCACTCAAATAGAATCTTCACCACAGCAAATTTAACTCACCAATAATAATGCTCAGTTTATACAACTCAGAAAAGAATTTTAATTCCAAACAGAAGTTTCAGTTACAGAATGGATACACAGCCAGTTCAAATTCAGAGAGGAATGTGTTCTTCACCAATATCAGTCTCTCCCTGAACATCTCAAACTTCTACATAGCTAGAGGTTTTGTCAGAATGTCTGCAACCTGCTGATTTGTTGAAACATATTCTAGAGCATTTGCTCCCTTCTGAGCTCTGTCTTTAAGAAAGTGATGTCTAATGTCCATTTGCTTGGAGTGCTGATGAAATACTGAATTCTTAGAGAGTTGACACTACTCTGATTATCACAATAAATGACTCTAGGATCCACTATCTGACCCATTATCTCTGCAGTCAACTTGAAAAGCCAGATGGCTTCATAATTAGCAGTGCTGGCTGCCATGTACTTTGCCTCTGCTGAACTCAATACTACCGAAGTCTGGTTCCTGCTTAACCAGGACATGATTCCCGAACCCAAATTGAAGCAACATCTTGAAATACTCTTCCTGTCACTTGCATCTTCTGTGTAGTCAGAATCCATGAATTCATGCAGCATCTGTAATGTCCCTTTTTGGGATAACCCTGAATCTTGCCCTTGGTTTGATTTAATGCACCCCTCTTGCTGCTGACTTATTCTCTTTCTGCTTATTCACATTTACTCATTTGATCCCTATGCGATATGTAATGTTCTTTTAAAGCTCACACATACCCTTTGCTGAACATAGGCCTCTTAGGAGCACTCAAGGTCTGAGTATTTAATGTATATATCTGCCTAACCTCTCCTTCATCCCTGTGTTAGTTTTAGGATCAGAAATGCAATAAGCAGAAAACACAACTTAGAGACAATGAACACAATATTTGAACCTGGGAAAACCCTCTTACTTGAGGGAGAAAAACCCATCAAAATGATCTCTTATATATCAGATGAATAAGTGCAGAAACTGCATACAAACCAGGCCCTACACAAGGCCGAGTCTAATACAATGAATGGAGACACTTCTCCTTGAAGCAAAATACAAATGACGACTCTTCTTCTTAGAATCGAATCTGCTGCTAGGCGAACTGCTGCTGCTGCTGAAGATGCAAATTGGAGAGTGAATGGATTGATGATGAAATGAGAGGACTCCATCCTCTATAAATACCAAACTAGGTGGCCTTCTCTCTAGGGCCGACCTAGAGCAAATATATTTTATTTATAAAAGATGAAGGCTGACCTGCCTTGAGCAAGATATAATTAGGAGAAAATATCTCCCGCCGCTACACCACTAACACTCCCTCTTAGCTAGGGAGGTATTTTTAAATATCCTCGTCATGGAGTCTCTCAACATGATGCCCACAATGGCTACACCCATTTGTGGAAAACCACATCTTAGTCTTAGAGATGTACAAGAGTTCATCATGGAGTCTCTCAACATGATGTCCACAATGGCTACATCCATTTGTGGAAAACATATCTCAGTCTCAGAGATGTACAAGGGTTCATCACGGAGTCTCTGAACGTGATGACGTCATGGAGTCTCTCAACATGATGTCCACAATGGCCACTCCCATGTGTGGAAGGAAACACATCTCAGTCTCAGAGATGTACAAGGGTTCATCATGGAGTCTCTCAACATGACGTCTACAATGGCTACTCCCATGTGTGGAAGGAAACACATCTCAGTCTCAGAGATGTACAAGGGTTCATCATGGAGTCTCTCAACGTGATGTCGTCATGGAGTCTCTCAACATGATCTCATCTCAGTGTCAGAGATGAACAAGGGCTTGCACCTCCACTACAAGGGCTTTCACCTCATATTTCTCTATCTCAGAGAAATATACACTACAAGGGCTTTCACCTCATATTTCTTCGTCTCAGAGAAATATACATTACAACAAATCTTCATGATGATGTGACTCCCTCTGAAGCTCCAAGTACTTGCATCAACCTCCTGACCTCCTCGTCCAAGATTGCCTGCAATGCTTGCTTTAGAGGAACGGTTTTCAATGCACACCTCCGGCACTACTGACTTGCGAGAGTCCAGGACTATCCTCCTTGACCTCATCCCAGATCACCCTATTCTGAATAGGTTTGCGGAGCTACCAATGTCAAATCTAGATTGACTATCTTTTTGCAATTCCGTTCTCTGCGGCTGAAGAGGTCTTCCAAGGACTTCACAAAACTCCCTCTTGATCCCTACCTCAATACATAGATTTACAAAAAATCCTTTGGAAGTGAACTCCCCTCCGTTGATGGATCTCAAAACCTTAGTCCTCTTCCTGGACATGATCTCAACTCGTGCTTGCTATTTAACTCCCCCTGAATGACATTTCCTCCTCTTCGAAGTAGCTGATCGCAATGACAATCTGTATAGGTTCTCCGTTATTTAGTGTCTTCATCTTTCTCAATCTTCTTTGCTGATGCAAATTCTCCATCCAAGGCTGACCCAATCTTGTGCCCTCGAGAGATGTCTCCAGTGAAGAATCATGAGAGTTATGCACCACCAACTCAGTCCCAAGGCTACAAGCTATGTCTCCATGTTTGTTCATTTCTCCAACCGGCATGACTTCCTCATAGGATGCCTCAAGCTCTTCCTCCCTTTGAATTCCTTATGCAATCTCGGATAATTAATCCATCATCCTTTTGCTCCTTGATCCATCCTGCATTTTAAAGAGATTAACAATAGTTCATAAAATCAATCTATCCTGAAGAGGAATATACATACCAATGCTAGTAGCATACATGATTCACTATTCCCAATGTTATTGCATGAATTATTATTAACTACATGATTATTTAAATCCAAGATCATTATTCAAAGGTATAAGCATAAAATACTTATCTTTTTATTGTTGGTACACCATTGAGCTAGACCACCTTCACTCAATGTTGCCATCAATTTACTCTCATCCTATTTTCATACCAACTGTTGTCATCAACATCTTGCTAGAACCATCTCGGACCTTCGTTCCTTTAATTTCCTGTATATATACGTTCCAGCTGATAATGAAGATTCAGCCCCAATATTTTATTCAATCTCCAAAATGTCCACTGAGCTCTAGTAACTTTGATAACATCTTGATAACAACAATTCAATTAAATGCTTCCAACAATAACCCAACAGGCTGATATCGATTCCTTTTCTTAGTAAAGGAGATTAGATGATACTACAACTTGCAACCAACAGATATGGAAGTAACAGGGTAATTGCCTGGAAAGTGAAGCCGACTACTGCTGAGATTCACGTCCTTTCTGTAATACGCACAGCTAGCAATGGTGAAACGCCTCAATCATTAACTAGACATGCTCTTCCAACTATGGCACCCAAGTTCCAACAATCGCCTAGGTCATGGTGAGTCCTAGAAATTCATGCCAAGCTTGTATGGTAATCCACGACTATGCTCAGATTTCCTACGTAGTTCATTTGTCCATTTTGATAAAGTTCACGCTTAGACTGGTAGGCATTCAAAACTCCTTGACGATGCAGGTTTGTCTTAGCAATCTTCACAATAATTCATAACTCCGACTCAGCAACTATTATCCAATTGAATGAGAGCATACACTCCCACGTAGCCACCCAATGAAGTATCGCGTCTGAAAAACTTGAAGTTTTGAGGCTGTAAGCTCATGTCCACACTTCTTATGTCCATACGCCCTGTCCAAACAACATATAGCATTCACAATTTCAAAATACGGGGTTCCTAGGTCTGATTATGCTAAGACTGATGGCGCCCAGGTATATGCAACACAAACCCCGAATAATGATCATCTCTGGAATTTCTCAATCTCAGCATCCTCATACCCTACAAACTTTGCTTAGTCAAATCTGATCAGATTTCCTGAACCTGCTCCGATACCATGTTAGTTTTAGGATAAAAAATGCAATAAGCAGAAAACACAACTCAGAGACAATGAACACAATATTTTACCCTGGGAAAGCCCTCCTACTCGAGGGAGAAAAACCCAGCAAAATGATCTCTTATATATCAGATGAATAAGCGCAGAAACTGCATACAAATCAGGCCCTACACAAGGCCAAGTCTAAAACAATGAATGGAGACACTTCTCCTTGAAGCGAAATACAAATGATGACTCTTCTTCTTAGAATCGAATCTGCTGCTAGGAGGCGAACTGCTGCTGCTGCTGAAGATGCAAATTGGAGAGTGAATGGATTGATGATGAAATGAGAGGACCCCATCCTCTATAAATACCAAACTAGGTGGCCTTCTCTCTAGGGCTGACCTAGAGCAAATATATTTTATTTATAAAAGATGAAGGTTGACCTGCCTTGAGCAAGATATAATTAGGAGAAAATATCTCCCGCCGCTACAACACTAACACCCTGCATAAACTCTTCACACAAACTGCTATAAACTCTTCTTTCAGTTTTTATATCTACTTAGAAATCTGCAATGAACCTTCTTTAAATCTGTTAATAGATTTGTTTCTAAATCCGTTCAGAAGTTTGCTCAAGTTTGCTGTTCAAATATGCTCTATAAGTCTTCTTGAATTTGCTTCTTGAGTCTGCCCAAATCTGCTTCATAAGTCTACCTCTGTTTGAGTGATTCTTCCTTATTCACCTTTTATTCCTAGTTCCATGCCTTTTCTTCACTTCTCAAATGTCTTTTATATCTTCAGCAATTCATGAAAAGAGAGATCTCTTAGAAAAGAGACAACCTTTTAAGAAGACATGACTCTTGGTTATGCTGCCCTTTGCACTTTATTTATTTTTTGCCTTAAACAAATCTTAATTGTTTCTCTTAATAAATTGCTATCCCCTTATTATGAATCGATGACTTTTTATAAAGTAATCGCTGCCTCTAAACATATCAAATGCTGCTCTCATTTCCTTAATGCTATTGGATGTTCTTTCTTCCTAATATGTTTGTTATTCTCCTTATTCATTAACGGCTAAGGCTTCCATAATCAATAGTTAGTGTGGGCAAACTTAATTACATAATTATACATTACCTTGGGTGCTAAAAGGAAAGTCCTCTGCTTTTAGACTTAATTGAATTTATTTATAATTCTTTTATGGGAGGTGACTATTCTCCAAGGAGTCGGCTTCTTTTAAGCTTAATCGCTGCTGCAAACTTTTCATATTGTATTTCCCATTTTATTATTATATTTATATATATTTGTTTTTTATCAGTTTTATGTGTTTTAATAAATTAATAGTATTATAATAATATTTAAATTATTTTATTTGATAATTATAATTATAATAATAATAGATTGCTAATTTATATTTTTGATATGTATTTTGTTACTTATTCATTTATTTGTATTTTCATGTTTTTATATCTTGGTGTTACAATTTTGGGGGACATGACAGCATCAACTAATTATCCCCTGCATATCTCAGACCAAAATGTAATGCCCCTTTCAAGTATTGGAGTACATGCTTTGCAGCAGCCCAGTGAATTTGCCTTGGCTCAACAACGAACTGGCTCAAAGTATTAACTGCAATTCATATATCTGGTCTGCTATTAACCAGATACATCAAGGGCCCAATCAACTGCCTGTATGCTGAAGGATCTACCAAATCTGAACCAAAGTCAGCATATAACTTTAGATTTGGTATCCTAGGAGTGGTGATACAACAATCATCTAGAACCTCTTCAGAATATCAGCTGTGTATTTTCCCTGCCCAAGGAAAACCTCACCTATCCTCTGCCACAACTCTACACCCAAGTAATAGTGCATCAATTCAATTGCCTTCATGTCAATTCTTTGGCCAACTCTTCCTTGCACTCTGCAATAAGCTTCACTGAACTCCCTGTAAGTATCAGGTCATCTACATATAGGACCAAAATCAGCAACTTAGATCCATCAAATAAATATTATAGATTGGCATCTGTAGCTGTTTTGGTGAAGCTCAAACCTAACAGGTACTCATAATCTTGGAGTACCAAGCACGGGGTGCATGCTTTAGCCCATAAAGAGCTTTCTTCAATCTTCCTACATGGGTCTCTTGTGAATGCATCAGTTGATTAATGTACACTTCTACAGTCTACCTGATTAGGCCATTCAAAAAATTTGTCTTAACATCCAACTGATATAACTGTCTATTAAAATAATGTTTATTTATTTATTAATGCTCAATATTGTAAAATATTGTAAGATAGAGATAAGATCGTCTCTGATCTTATTTGGGGTTTCTTTTTAGAAACTTTCCAGTTTTTGTAAATCTTGTAAACTATTTATTGAGCGTCTTGCTCATTGTTTAATACATCAATTAATTTACCAATTACTTGCGTAATATGGTATCAGAGCCAATTTGCTCAAAATTGAATTTTTAATTCGTAAAAATCTTTTTAAGATTTTTTTTTAGTTTCTGAATTAAAAATTTAATAAAAATCTTCTGTGAATTTTTTCGAAGATTTTCTGAGGGCAGAATTTTGAAATTTTTTTCGAAATTTTCTTGTGGCTTCTGTGTTTGAAGATTTTGGCATCTTTTCTTCTGAAAATCGAGGGCCTCTTTCTGGTGGAAATCGCGTGGGATTTCTGTGCATTTTTTCGTGACTTAAAAGTGTGGTTTTATCTCTGGCCCGGCGGGATATTTTTTTCAAGACTTTATTATTTCTTGGTACGTGATTCTAATCTGGTAGCGTCCTTTGTTTTCATGCATTGGGCCGTCTCATTGAGAGGATTTTTTCTGGTGTCTGTGTATGCACCTTCTTTCACAGTCGATTTGAAATTTGTTTTTTTGGCCGTTCTTTTGGTGCGGTTATATAAGATTTACAATGCGTCACCTTTCGTTTTAGGCGCGATTGGTGGATTGTTCCTCTGTTTTCGCAGGTGTTTCAGACCGAATTTACTCCATTTTCACCTGGGATTCGCAAATTACCGGAAGCGCTTTAATGGTGGCAGGCTGGGGCATAGAAAGGATGTGGGTTTGTGGGACGCAGACGAAATCTTCGATCCCTTGATTCTTAATTCGGGTTTTCAAAATCCGTGGGTTGGTCTCGGCGAATTTCTGGAGTGCATCGTTTTCAGGTGCCTCGAATTTTTGTGCCATCAGTACACTATACTTTCTGCAGTCTGTATATGAATCTGTCCCTATTTTCTGCATTGGAATTTGTGCCTCGAGTTTCGTGCATCAGCCTCTTCTCAGTACCTCATTTTTTGTGCCTCGAAAAGCGTGAAGATGGCCAGTTTAAGCAATTTAATGCTTGGAAGGCGATTAGAGGTTAATGGCGAAATTACAACGCAGGCGTCGTGGTTTGAATACCGCTGCCTTGATCAGATGATCCTCGGCAAAGCTACTCATCCTGAAGCGGCGGGTAAAGATCAGGAGAAGTTTGATGAGCAAAATCGTGAAGCGGTAATGCTTATTAAGCTTTCCGTTACTGATGATCAGCTCCCTCAGATTCCACTTGGAAAATCAGCTAAGGAGATCTGGGATCACTTGAAAGGTTTGCATGAAACTTCCGACAAAAGCCGTGCGTTTTTCTTGAAGAATATGCTGTTTTCTATCATGATGGATGAGAAGACAACTCTGCAAGCGCACTTGAATAAAATCCAGGAGATCAGAGATCAGTTGGAGGCGATTGGTCGGAAAATGGAGGAGGACATGGTTGTGATCACCCTGAAGAGTCTACCGAAGTCCTATGAACATTTCATAGAGACTCTCAACATTACATCTGCTAATGTTGATCTCAAGTTTCCAAATTTGTGCACTATCCTGTTGCAGCAGGATCGCTGGAGACAACAGTTCGGTAGCAGTGAATCATCATCCTCCACTGAGCAGGCCTTTGCAGCAAAAACTCAGTCGAAGCATCATGAGAAAGGTCAGCCTTCACAGCAGAAAGGCTCAAGTTAGCGCTCCACCAGCCCGAAGAAGAAAAATATACAATGCAACTACTGCCATAAATTTGGCTACATCAAGAAAGATTGCCGTGCTCGTTTGGCTTCTGAGCAAAAGAAGCAGGGAGGGTTTCAGCAGAAAGCGAATGTCGCCGAGCACTCAGAGCAGAAGGAATCTGCCTTTTATGCACTCATGGAAAAAAGGCCCGCAGACCATGTCAAATCCTCTGCTTGGTACATAGATTCTGGTGCCTCGCGTCATTTCTCACATAGGCATGACTGGTTCACAGACTTTTCCCCTTGCACTGACTCAGTAATTTTTGGAGGAGGTGAGGAATACACAGTTGTCGGCACAGGCATTGTTCAGGTTCAGTCTGGTGGGAGGGATCTCATATTCCTCAACGTGTATTATGTACCTGATATCGAGCTCAATCTTCTCTCAGTCAGTCAAATTATGCGGCATTCTCCCCAGATGGATGTGGTATTCAGCTCGCATAGATGTTCGATTGTTGATCGAGAAACTCGCACAACGGTGGCCGTTGGGATAGAGGATCATGGCCTTTACAGGCTTGTGGACACTGGTGATTCTCCGGAGTTAGCCTTGGCAGCCAGAAATTCAGCTGTCACCAGTCTTTGGCACCAGCGGTATGGGCACTTGAACGTGCACTATCTCTCTCAGCTTGCTCGGGAGGGACTTGTAGATGGCTTACCTGACATTCAGACTCAACATCAGGGCGTTTGTGGTGCTTGTCAGGCTGGGAAGCAGCATCGCACACCATTCAAGGATGGCGACTCTTGGCGGGCTTCTAAGGTACTTCAATTAGTTCATGCTGATATTTGTGGCCCTATGTCTATTTCTTCTGTAACTGGTTGCAAGTACTTTCTACTTTTTGTTGATGACTATAGTAGGAAAATGTGGGTGTACTTTCTTAAACAGAAATCAGAGGTTTTTAATGTATTTCAGAAGTTTAAGGCCTTGGTTGAAAAAGAGTCCAGTTCTTGTATTATAACTCTTAGGTCAGATAATGGGGGGGAATTCTGTTCTAGTGCATTCTCCAACTTCTGTGATACTCATGGGATAAAGCGTCAGTTAACCACACCCTACACTCCTCAGCAAAACGGTGTTGTGAAGCGGCCTTGTCGATACGATTGTTGAATGGCTTCGCTCCATGTTTGCAACACATGGGTGTTCCTACCAAGTTTTGGGCAGAAGTAGTCAATACATCAGTCTATCTCCTTAATAGGTCACCCACTCATGCTGTTAAGGGAAAGACTCTTGAGGAAGTTTGGTCTGGTCGCAAACCTAGGATCAGTCATTTGAAAGTTTTTGGCTCTCTTGTGTATGTTTGGATTCCAGAGGCCAAGCGCACTAAGCTGGACTCCAAGAGCCAGAAACTCATGTTCATAGGGTACAGTGACAACCACAAGGCATATAGGCTGATTGATATAGACACTGATCGTCTTATCTTCAGTCGAGATGTTGTCTTTGATGAGGAACGAGGTCCATTTCACTCTTCTTCACCTGTTTAGCATTCTGAGGATCAGCCTCTACAAGCTCCTGATGTGGGCGTCCGACTTCCGTTAGGTTCACCTGATGGGAGGGATGACGAAGACCTAGTCTTTGATGATGCTCAACCTGAGTTTCCTCCAGATGATAATGAACATCCCCTTGTTGAACCTGTTCCAGATCCACAACCAGATCCAGCTCCTCCTGTTGCATCTGATGTTGGCACATCTACTCTCCGACCGAAATGGTGGGCTAAGACTATCAGTGATCTTCGTGCTGATGAGCTCATTGAGGGTAGATCATCCAGAAACAAGAGCAAACAGCAGTCTACGGTGAATTTTGCTCTCATGGCTAACATTCACAAGTATTTATGAGCCCCATATTCGAAAGGCAAA
>VDFB02000395.1:0-11171 GCA_007258455.2 Sequoia sempervirens | reverse complement strand
TATCATTCTTTATATTGTAAGCTGGCAGTAGTACTGACAGCATATTAGATTCTTGCTTGATCAGATTGTAATGCTCCGTACTTTCAGCATTTGATATTGTAATTAATTGACCTCCGCCCTATGGTAGCTACTTCCCATTCTGGGTGAGCAAGCACATTCTGGGTGTTGAGTAGTTTCAGCTTTTAGCATTTCATTTCAAGCTTTGCTTTCTGTAATTACTCCGTCATATGGTCGCCCCTCACTCCGCATTGGATTGGGTAGCACATACTTGACGTTGAGTTCCCTTTCAAGCATTTAGAGTAGAAGACCCTCTGACCAATGCTCGCCATCATCGGCGCCATACTGGTTAGAGTTGTTTCCGTACGTTTGGGTTTATCATCTAACCTTAACGGGTACTTGCTTGTAATGTTGTAATCTGTTAATTGAAAAACGAAAAAATTTGGCTCGGAATATTTCAGTGGTATCAGAGCCAAGATTCTGCCATCCTGTGCTCAACAGAGTTCACTTGACATATGAGTGACAGAGGTATCAGACACTACATACAGAGAGAGATAACTACATAGAAGTCTCTACTTGAGTTAATGCATGATCTGTATACGCTATTGAAGGATCCTGAGTTAAGGTGTGGAATCAGAAAAATTTATGCTAAGTCTGAGAAGTCAGATTTGATTGGGGTTTCTAAAGAATGCCAGTTCAAGAGGAAATGTGAACACGAGGCTGACATACTCTACAGAGATTATCAGAGCATGAGAAATGAGTTTAAGAACGGTGTTTCTTTTGATGCCTTTTTGGATTGGGTGGTGATTTATCACCCTGGAAAGCGGGCTATGGTCAACTACATCAAGAAAATGATTAAGCAGGAAACAGAACATACAATGGTTGCAGGAGCAAGGAAGGAAGAAGAAGTGTCTGTTTGTGGTTTGCAGCCCACAAATGAACATGTCGAAGAGAAAAATCAGTCAACTAATATTGAAGAAGGCACAAGCAAGGTGCACATGTCACCTCAGAATGATCGTAAGCTTGATATAGAAACCTTGACAGTTGAGGAATGTGTGGGAGAGCTTCATAGTACTTCCCTAGATTTGCATGTGACAGCAAGTGATGATGCTGGTGATGAGTCTAAGGAGTTCATGCAAGATCATACTGAAGATTTGATGAGGAAGGACTTTCCTCGTGTTGCTGTCTTAACTTCCCAAGAAGTCTCACATGAAAAAATCAGCAACATACTCTCTCATGAGGGTTCCATAGAAGATAATGAAGATGAAGTTTTTCAAACAACAAACATTGAAGATTGTTGGTCTTGGGATTGACCAGCAAACTGAGCCATTGGAGAGAAACTTTTTTGATGATTTCAGCTTAAGTGAATTAGGACTTGACTTATTCAAAGAGTCATCACTACAAGGGGAGCATGATAAGTTTTTTCCAGTTGATCATCTTAATCAGCCCACTAGCATTTGGGATCCGGGTGTGTTGGCATCAAGTTATGTTAAAGAACCTGTGTGGGATAAATTTCCCTTTGATCCTGATGAAGAACAAGAACCAGGTTGCACAGAAGACTATGAGGTGGCCCTTGGAGGAGAAGTTGTCTTTGAAGAAGAAGATTGTTCCACAAAATTCCATAATGATCTCTTTGGAGTGGTTGCAGCCACTAAAGAGGAATTTGTGGTTACAGAAACTGTCCGAACAGCGGACAAATATGATTCCTTGAGCAGGTTGGATGCTGGTCTAATGTTTGATCAAGGAGGCAGTGATGAAGAAGAAGAGCTAGAAGACCATATGGCTCTTGAAGATGGAGAGTTTGAGAGTGTTACTAAACACAAATCAGATTTATCAATGCACGAAGCTGATTGCAAGCAATGGGTTGAAGAATTTTTGGAGTATGATGCTCTTTATGATGATGAGCATTCTCTGCTAGTTGGTGGTGAAGTACAAGAATGTTGGAGTAGCAAAGAGGGCAGCAAAGGCAAGGAACGAAGTTCTGATTTTCAGTTGCAGCCCATCAGCAGTTCACCGTCTTTGCATGTTCATGAGTGGGAAGATCAATGCAAGGTATCTTTTGGAAAAGAAGTACAAGCGCTATCCCTATTTGATCGCACACACATTTTGGTTGATGATCTCTGTTGGAAGGCTCAGTCTGAAGAGAGACGAAGTGGAGTTAAGAATGAAGTTGCTCTTCCTAACTTGCAACTTATCAGAGGCTCTTTGGAGACATTGAAATCAGCATACATACACTTGATTGAAGATCAAGATCGTGCCGATGAATCTGCAAAGAAGGCCTTCATGGTTTTCGAAGAAAGGGAGAATATGGTTGATGAGCTCACCTTGGAGCTTAAATCAACAAAGGACAATTTGAAAGAAACCCAGCTGGCTCTAAGAAAGGTTGAAGACCAGTTCGCAGATTTCAAACTTTTCAAGGAGCAAGAGGATGCATGAAGAGCAGGAGAAATCAAGCAAGTAATTGATGAGATTGATAGTCTTCGAGAGGAGTTTGATCTTGTAGGTTTCACAAGAAAATCAAAGGTTGCATGTGCAGATTTGGAGCAGCAAGATGAAAGGGATGACTTTCAAGTTTATGAAAATCCTCTTTTTCAAGAAGGTGATGAGAACAGTTATGATAATCCTCTCTATGAAGTAGAGGATGAAATGGAGAATGAAACTGATTCTGGTTTCCAGTGCTTGGATGCTTCGATATCACTCCATGAGGATGTGCCTCGTATGTTGAGTAGTAATAGATGCATAAGTGGCTTTGAGGATGAAGGTTCTACATGGGAGGAATGGGACAAAGGTGAACTAGACTTTGGTAGTTGCACTCTTGACAATCCATCCCTTGGGAGGAATGATGTTTGGATTCATATTGATCAGTTTGGGGAGCGGAAATTGAAGCCACTCTATGTTTCATACTCCCTTAATGTGGAAGCTTTCATGGTTAAGCTTCAAGGATTTACTAGATGGGGCATCAGTTTCGTGAGAAGGCACTTGGTTCTCACTAGCACTTGGGAATGTGTAGAGATTTCTTTGCAGGGTGTTGAAAATCACTTTCAGTTGGGTATCCATGCTTGGGATTCTCAACTTGGGTTGTCAGAGTTTATTACTTATGGAAAAGATTCTTGGAGGGATAAGGGACAAATTTCCAGACTTGTTGATGTTGTTCCCTTCATTTCCAGCTACTTGATGGTTCCGTTTGTTCTTCGACAAATGGATTGGAGAGAAATTTTGAATATGGGCTGGAAAGATCAACGATCGGTAGTTCTTGGAAGTGACTTTCAGCTCAGACAAGGGCTGATTTTGAGACACGAGCTTGCTGGTTTGAGGCAGACCAGCCACCTTACATGTTGCGTTTCTCGCATTCAGGAGAGTTGGTTCATCACTCCTGATCAAAGAGGTGGTAGTTCTCTCATGGAGATGAATCTAGTGTGTTTTCCAACCACCTTGGAGGTGTCACTTTGCAGCTCGATGGTCATCTCACATGCTCACGCTTGGGATTTGGAGTGGTGTTGTTGTTTTCCCTTGGGTAGGACTCGAGAATCAGATTGCACTGCGCTGATCCTAGTCTTGATCAGCAGTAATTATTTGTTCCTTCACACTTTTCCTACCCTCCAAATTCATCTTATGATGGTTGATGATGTAAACTTTGACAGTTTACTCTCAGTATTGATTCATGACAGCAGTAGCTCACATGCTTTGGTTCACCATTCGGAGACTCATGGGGTTGGAACTATGATTGTTTTCTGTAGTCTTCATGGTTGTGCAAGTATAATTCAGATGAGGCATGGTAGCTTTATGCGGAGACATGAGTATGAGTTTGTGGAGCTCTTGCAAAGGAATATCCAGAACATGATTATCCCCGCTTTTAGCTGACATCGCTTTTGTCGTGAGAGGAGTGAGCTCATTATTTCGATCCTCGAGGTCGGATGATAGGTGCAGGGATCATCTAGGCGCTTACTCAGTTTGCAGCTCCAGCTTTGCAGCTTGTATCGTTACCTCGCAGACCTTCCGTAGGCAAGCGCTGTGAACTTTCTATTTTAGAAAGTTAGGTCAGCGGAAGCTGCTATTTTGGGCAGGGCACCTGGTTCAACCTTTCAGCTCAGAGTCGATCCAGTTCAGCAGTTTGATGTTCCGACGGAGAAATAAGGAGTATTTAATGATTTATTAAATATTTAATATTTTGACTTTATAATAAAGTCACTTTATTGAAATATTGAAATATTTAATTAAATTGGCCAGTTATAAAGTATTCATTATACTCTATAATAAAGTATTAATTTTTGACTTAGTGAATATTTATTATTCATTAAATTGAGGCGCCAATTAATAATTTAATATTTCTCCTAAGTATCAAAGGTGAAATAAATCATTTTATTTAAATGATTAATTAAAAAGGAGATTGGGTCGAATTTCTTCAAGGGATATATATTTCCACTCAAGGCAAAATCGAACTAATTCTGATATTATTATTCAATTTTGTCTTTATTGCTCTGAGCATTGGAGTTTGCAAACCCTAGGGTTTCTGGCAGACAGACGTTTCTGGAGAACGAAAACTCTTCAGGAATCAGGCAGACTGAGACTGTGAAATACCAGTTTAAGCTTGCACTTGGTGATTTCATACAGAGATCACAGATTGGATTAATCAGAGATCATTTCATTCAGTATCTGACGGAGAATCAACATCTGGCAGTTGGGCGATTCAACAGAGATCATTCATCTGAGTTTAAGCACATTTCCCAAGGAGCCGCATTCACATTAAATATCATTATAATGTGTCACAAATCAAGAAGGTCGTGATTTCATTTCTCCTCGAGGGTCAGCTCATCTCTTCGTGACTTTTGTATTTAAGGTCTTTGACGCCTTTGGTCTACGAGAGGATTTTGGCATTGATTTGTGAGCTTGGAGATTCTTTATTATTTCTGGCCGTACTTTCTTTTATCTGCTGCAGCCGCCATTAAAGAAATCAGGTTTTTCTTTATTTAATAAATTTGTATTTCCTTCATACATTGTATCTGGCACTTGTAAACCATCTGGAAATGAAATATAGTGAAGCGCCTACCTTTATTGATCAAGATCTAGACTTATTTTGGAGTCTAAGAATGCATTTCGAATTTCTAAGCATTTATTAAAGAAATCGCAGCTTTGTTTATTGTTCAAAACCCTATAAAGTACCAAAGTCTCAAAAAATTGCAAAAACAACAAAATATCAGTAGGGTTTCGTATTGAGAACCATTAGGGTTCTGACAGTGGTATCAGAGCACAGATCTCCTGCCATCCTGTGCTTTTTCAGTTGCTTTTTCAGATGACAGTGCTTTTCGGTTGCCTTTTATGAGCCAAGATATTATTCAATATATTAGAGGCGTAGGAACAGGCAAAGACGAAGATTGGACAGGTCCACCCATTCCAGAAGGTTAGACAATATTAGGAGTACTTGGTATTCACAGATCCAGTTCTGACGGCAATGAAAACAGTGTAGCAACCCTAATGGCAGAACGTGAGAATTCCTCAGAGACTCGCAGGGATCCAGGGAAGGCGCATGCAGAGGGTGATATCACCGATGAGGAGTTCAGACGGAGGCATGATAATATGATGGACATGATGTCTCAGTTGATGGGTACCATTAGACAGTACACGCCCACACAGCCTCATTTCATACAGATTGGTCAGATGAGCGGGACTACACCAGTGGATCAGCCATTGGCATCAGCACCTCGACAGCCGTCTCCGATCTATCAGGAGCGTAGGCCAGGTCAGCCTACTTTCTTACCTAGGGAGACTCCACCACAGACTCCAGGGGCAGAGCATCAGGAGTTTCAGCGACATAATGGCATGTCGGTGGCAGATGTGACAAGATTTCATGGTGAGTACATGTCACTAGCACCTGAGATCCGGCAGGCGTTATCATTTCATGAGTTTATGGATGTTCATAAACCCAGAGGAGGAGGCAGATTTGACCGTAGACCCCCTCAGTATCAGCAGCCACAGCCACAGGTGAACAGGGACTTGCAGTATGCTGTTAGCAAGATTACCTTGCCATATTTTGATGGGTCTAATAAGACATCAGCAAGGTCTTGGGTCCAAAAATTGGACAACTATCTTTCATTGAGGCCTATGCAGGAGGACGAGGCCATAAAATTTGCTACTTTGCATCTTGACGGAGTAGCGCATGATTGGTGGCACCACGGCATGTATACGCTAGGCCATCATGCAGTCAATACCTACCAGGAATTCACCAGCAGGCTCATAGAGCGATTTGATAAAAGGATCCAGAACTTTATTTCAGGGAGCTAGCTCAGCTCAGGCAGACAGGTAGCTTGGATTCTTACATTGGCGAGTTTCAGAGAGTTGCAGTCATGGTGACTGGTATTTTAGAACGGAGACTCATTATACTCTTCGTTGAGGGTTTGACAGAGCCTATGGGAGGTTGGGTCAAGGCGCTTGATCCTCCTACTCTTCAGGAGGCGATGCGGAAGGCAAGGAGTATGGAGCTTGCTGCTCCGAAGAAACAATTTCAGCCTAAGACAAACAACTTGCCCGTTGAGGAGAGTCATACACCAGTTGCGGAACCAAAAAGGAAACCAGTTGCAAGAATTGATGATGCAACTCGGGATGAATTGAGAAAGAAACAACTTTGTTATTGGTGCAAAGCACTCTACAACAAGGAGCATGATTGTCCTTTGAGACCGAAGGGCAGAGCCAACCGCGCCATGTGGGTTTACTATGATGATGACGAGTCTGATGATTCAGACCAGCAGGTTGTTTCAGAACATGCAGAGGCCGGGAATGCCTCTATGGAGTTTGGGCCCGATGCCAACTTATCCCCGTTGGTGTTATCTGCTAGTGTACGGGATGACTCATTCAGGTTTAGGGGATTAGTGGAGGGACATCGATGTATTGCTATGCTCGACACTGGAGCCACACACAATTTCATCGATGAGAGCTTCGTCAACAGATGTAGACTCCAGACAGAGGATTTCGATGGATTCAGAGTTCGGGTGGCAGATGGATATACACTCACTTGCACTCGACGGATTTGTAATCTCACTCTCATGCTGAATGATTATGAGTTGCAGGCAGACTTCTATGTAGTCAACCTGGGTGGGATGGATTTAGTATTGGGTATGAGATGGCTTCAGGACATCAGTGTGTTCACCCTCAACTTGCCTAAAATGGAGATGAGATTTGAGGTACAGGGCAAGAAATATGTGTTGAGGGGGATTACAGATGGCAGCCTTCGTTCTATCTCTCTCGTTAGTGGGAAGAGCGAGAAGGTAGAGGAGGATTTTGTGCAGACCAGGCATGGTTATGCTCAGTACCCCGGGGGTTCTGAGGCAGTCGTTTGGGATCAGCCTAGTGGTTTGGTTCCGTTTGTGACCAATCCATTGTTTGAGATGAATGTTATATCTTCATACGACAATCCACTCTTTGAGTTTGATATGGGTCACTCACCTGATCCTGGTCTTGAGCAGAGTAATGTTGATAGCGTTTGGGATCCTACTAGTGCACCGGGATTTCAGACTCAGCTCACGGAGGAGTATCACAGTGTGTATATGGTGCAGAGTGCATATGGCTTCATGATTGATCCGCATGTACACAATTTGTTTCAGGTGCACAGTTCTAGCATGCACGTACTTGATATGCTAGATGATAGTATATCTCGTGCAGTTTTAGGGGGTAAGTGTTGCTTGTCGTTTGACTTGCCTCCTTCTGAGAGTCTTGATCCTATGCCGGACCGCACTGAGGTTAATAGGGAATGGTATTTTATTCTTGCTGATCAGTTGTGGGAGTTACAGGAGCCAGTTGTGGCCAGCAGGAACATTGTCCGGTACTATCCTTGGGATCCAGGTGGTGCAGTGCAGCTGTATTTGCAGAGATTGCTTGAGGACAAGCAATTTCAGGGAGGGCGGACTGTCATGTCCCCGTTTTAGCTGACACTGTTTGTCGAGGAGTGAGCCTATTATTTCGATCCTCGTAGGCTGACAGATAGGTGCAGAGGATCATCAGAGGCAGTTACTCAGTGTTTGGTAGCTCCAGTTTTGCAGTTGTATCAGGTTGGGCCTTCGCAGAATCTTCCAGAGTGCGTTTTCAGGAACTTTCTATTTTTAGAAAGTTAGGTCAGGCAGAAGCTGCTATTTTGGGCAGGGCACCTGGTTCAACCTTTCAGCTCAGAGTCGACCTAGTTCAGCAGTTTGATGTTCCGACGGAGAAATAAGGAGTATTTAATGATTTATTAAATATTTAATATTTTGACTTTATAATAAAGTCACTTTATTGAAATATTTAAATATTTAATTAAATTGGCTAGTTATAAAGTATTCATTATACTCTATAATAAAGTATTAATTTTTGACTTAGTGAATATTTATTATTCATTAAATTGAGGCGCCAATTAATAATTTAATATTTCTCCTAAGTATCAAAGGTGAAATAAATCATTTTATTTAAATGATTAATTAAAAAGGAGATTGGGTCGAATTTCTTCAAGGGATATATATTTCCACTCAAGGCAAAATCGAACTAATTCTGATATTATTATTCAATTTTGTCTTTATTGCTTTGAGCATTGGAGTTTGCAAACCCTAGGGTTTCTGGCAGACAGACGTTTCTGGAGAATGAAAACTCTTCAGGAATCAGGCAGACTGAGATTGTGAAATACCAGTTTAAGCTTGCACTTGGTGATTTCATACAGAGATCACAGATTGGATTAATCAGAGATCATTTCATTCAGTATCTGACGGAGAATCAACATCTGACAGTTGGGCGATTCAACAGAGATCATTCATCTGAGTTTGGGCACATTTCCCAAGGAGCCGTACCACATTAAATACTGCTGTTAACAGGCCGTACAAATCTGCAAGGCCGTACTTTCATTTCTCTGGAGGGTCGCTTCCATTCTTCAGACTTTTGTGGCTTAGTCTTGGACGCCTTGGTCTAAAGAGGTTTTTGCATTGATTTCTGAGCTGAGGAGATTCTTTATTGTTTCTGGCCGTACTTTCTTATATCTGCTGCAGCCGCCATTAAAGAAATCAGGTTTTTCTTTATTTAATAAATTCGTATTTCCTTCATACATTGTATCTCGCACTTGTAAACCATCTGGAAATGAAATATGGTGAAGCGCCTACCTTTATTGATCAAGATCTAGACTTATTTTGAGTTCAAGAATGTATTTTGAATTTTCTAAGCATTTATTAGCAAAATCGCAGTTTTTAGCTTATTGCCTGAAAACCTCATAAAACACAAAAAAACCAAAAAATTGCAAAAACAACAAAATATCAGTAGGGTTTCGTATTGAGAACCATCAGGGTTCTGACAAATAGTCTATCTCTCCTATTGCTCAGAATGGTGATTGACAGTAGTATGGTTGATACTGTTAATTCGGGGGATCGTGGACATGAGATGTTGCATGATTTTGATTTCCTTCCTTTAAGATCTTTTAGTTTGAGAATCATAGATGGTAACACTTTGGAGTTACAAGGGGAGTCAGTGCAGCATTGGCATGATATTTTCATTGATGTGATCAGAGTGGTGCAGCATCGGCATGGTGGGTTTTTCCTGAGACGCATTTGGGAACCAGGGATCATACTTGTTGCGTATGGATTAGTCTTCAAATTACTGTAGTTGTGGTGGTATTGCTTGAGGACAAGCAATTTTGGGAAGGGCGGATTGTAATGTCCCCTTCTCAAACCTGATCTTTCCAGTAACCATTGGCCTTTTCTTTGGGAACCCGAAGGCTAGTCGGAAGATAAATTAGGGTTTCCTTTTTTTTGAGGTCATTGCTCAGAGATGATGGATTCAATGGCGGATTCTTTCTAGGTTTTCAGAGAGCTTCGCAGGGGTATGTTCATCTCGGCATTCAGAGCATTTTCCGGAATTTACTATTTTTAGTAAATTCTATTTTTGGCAGTTCAACAGTCGGGTCCAGCATGGTCGACTTCCTATGTCAGTTTGATCAGTTGGCTTGCTCATTGATGGCTTCGGGGCGCATTTGGAGAGATAAGTTGTATTAATTAATTAAAGTCACGTTTTAATATTATATTATAACGTTGACCCCCTTGGCCTAGTCTGATGACTTCAAGTTGTTTTAAAAAAGTGGTCTTGAGGGTGGCGCCTTCATAAAGGATTATTTCTTATTTTTCTAAAGTCAAAACCAAGCTCTAAAGTGGACGCCATGATTAAAATATCGAATTTAATTAAAATGGTCAATATTGAATTTGAAAGAAAAGGACGCCATTCCTTAAAGAGGATTAGGGTTTTGACTTGAAGAAGAGATTAGGGTTTCATGAAGTCAGCAGGAAATTATATAAGGAAGACTTGGTTCATCATTTTGGTATCTTTTGTCTATGCTAATGTTATGCTGCCGAAATGGTTGCGGAATTGCTTCGAGGAATGAATGCCTCCTAGTCTGGGCTCGACTTCGTGCTTGAGAGACAGCACCTAGTGGAGAGGTTTGCATAGTTGAGTGTTTGTAGTAAGTTTTGCATTGTAATGTGCATTTGTCCAAGTAGATTCAGTTTTGGCATATTAGATGTTTTGGTTTTTGCAAGTTTGCTACAGCAGATTCATAGTTTATCTCATAAATCAAAAAAAGACAAATTTCATTGTGGGTATTGTCTATTTCTATCCACCTTGGCTAGGCGCCATAGTTGGCAAAGCTGTAGATTTTTTGATGAAGCCTTGAATTTACTAGAAGGAAATCGCCCTTTTCTGGGCCGTACCATTTCATGTTCTTGGGATTTGTGTCTTAAAAAAGATTCAGGGTTTGGGTGAAGTTTTGTGGTCCTAGTTTGGTCGCCTCCTTCATAAGGGTGTTATGCATTTGTTTTTGAGTCAATAGAGTTAGTAACGAGAGAGATAAGTGCATTTTAGTGGGTCTAAAGGGTGCTGGTTTGATATATCAAGCTGCAGGTCTGTTATACCAGATTAGAGAAATCTGCATTTCTCTTTGGGACTGGTGTTAGGATATCATTAAGGCTTGTGGAAGACATATCCGTTGTTGCATCTCTATTTACTTATCTAGTTGTATTGAAAGCAAGGCAGAAATCTTTATGTTGCTGGCTTTACGAAGAAAATACAGGACTGTCATAACAGTTTGAGGAATCTGCAATTTCTTTATTGAATGCTGGTGAGAGTTCTTCAAAAGTAAGGTGGAGTCTTCATTGAGGATTGCCCAAGTTGGAAAGAGGTTG
>VDFB02000393.1:0-41080 GCA_007258455.2 Sequoia sempervirens | reverse complement strand
AGTCTGGATTTGTTCACATAACATACCCTATGATGTGACTTCCATCTAATCTCTTTAATCTCATCGCCCTTGAATCTACAATTTCATCAATGGAGTATGGCCCTAGCCACCTTACCTTTATTTTTCCTTGCTCTTTGAATTTACTATCATAAATTAACACTAAATCTCCTATTTGAAAAGTTTTAGTGTGGAGGTTCCTGTCATGCCAAGACTTTTGTCTTTGTTGTTCTACCTTTTGATTGTATAATGCTATGAATAGATCCTCATCTAATTTTTCTAGTTCTTCTATCCTTTGTGCTTGGGATTCATCATCATCCAACCACAAGGTTAGTGTGGTATGGGATTATGAAGTTCATCGAAACTACCGCATTAGTCCCATATACCAATTGAAATGGTGTAAACTTATTAGTCCTCTTGTAGGATGTGTGGTAGGCCCAAAGTATTTCATGTATCTTAATGTCCCAATCTAGTCTATTTCCTTCACACTTTTTTGTAAGTATTGTTCCAATTATCTTATTCAAAGCCTCACTTGCTCCATTTTCTTGTGGGTGGTATGGTGAGTTCTTATTATGTGTGATCATGAAATTTTGTAAAAGCTCCACAATTACTTTATTAACAAAGTGCTTTCCTTGATCACTTACTATAGTTAGTGGGCAGCCATATCTAGTGATTATGTTTTCATATAAGAATCTTATGGCAGTTTTTACAGTATAGTCCCTAGTGGGTTCCACCTCTACCCATTTTATTAAATATTCAACTCTTGTGATGATAAATCTTGCCTTGGAGTGTTTAGCCAATTGATTGATTGGTCCTATAAATTTTATAGACCATTTTTTAAAAGGGATTTATGCTAGGAATGGTTTTGAGGGCATCTCATCTCTTGTGGTAGGTCTCCTCACCCTTTGACATATACCATAGTTTCTAGTGTATTCTTTGGAATCTCTGTGTAGGATTGGCCACCATAATCTAGTTAATTTAACCCTTTTTACTGTTGTTTCACCACTATTATGTCCCCCTGCTATTCCTTCATGGGCTTCTTTCAAGATAGACTCTCTTTCATGCTCGAAGACAAATATTCTCATAATTTCATCTCACCCTATGTGATGTAAATATCTTCTTGGATGGGAAATTGAACGATTGAACTTTTGACCAAAAAAAGGGGGAGGTACACGTTCCAAAATATTCTAAGGTGGTTATTGGCATCAAATAAAGGGTTGAATTGAGGCTACAAAAGGAAGCTCCATTAGTGTAGATTGTGACTCTAAATAATATATTTTTCTTTCTAAGTTGATTTTAATTGTAGTGAATCAAGCCCATGTGGTTGTAGCATTGTAATTTTTGAATCTATAATTTTATTTTTTGAAAGTAATCGAAAGTGAGTTGTTTTTTTATCTACATTTTCTATACATTGATATTTGTTATTGTGTTATGTGTGGGTGTTGGGTGGAATAGCCCCTCATCAAAGGTACAACATAACTTTAACAAATTATTATTATTTTAAAAATTTCATTGGTTCCCTTCACCCTAAACTCAAGTTGAAGTATAATATTTTAACCCTAATTCATTAGGAGGTTCCAAGGAAAAAGATCTTAGATAAAATAAAATTTTGGATCACTATTTTCAAATGGATATTAACACACCAAATTATGCACCATATACCATGACAATTACTATTATTGAAATGGATTGCTTATTTGACACATTCATGGATACCTTATCATAATCAAAGTGTCTAAACAAATTTGAATATTTAATACCACCTAACCAAACCACACCAAATAATTATTGATCATAACAATAAATATAATGTTGGTGGCACATGAATTATGGAAACACAAGTGCACACTATAGAAGCCTAAGGAAAATCACATAGAACTACTTCTTAGGGAACATATTTTATTTACAAGCATTTATCCTAAGGGGCAAAAAGCATACTAGGACTAATCTCATTCACATGTGCATGCCACCAACCAAAACATAATAGATACTACATCACAACACACACAATCATATGGTCATTTATGGTGATGAAAATCACATTTTTTTTATAAAGGGTAAAATAACATTTACCTTGATATTTAATGTTTACTTAAATTAATTAAATGTTTAATAAATAAATAAATAAATAAGTAAACATTAAAGTTAAGATTAATTATGCCACTAAAATATATGTGAATATATAGTTATCGAAAACAATAAAATAAAATAAAGGTATTTAGTTTTAGATATGATGTTGATTGATTATTTTAGATTTTATCAATTAATTTTTTTTATTGTATATAAGTTTCAGATTTTTTAGATGATTGGTATTAGGTTGCAAAAAATAATGTGTTTCACTCTAGATTATTTATGCATTGAAAAATTTAAATCTTATCAAAAAAATGATCTATACCCACTACCTCAATGTTAATATTTGCAATAAATGATTGACATTGTTTAGGAAGACCTTTTAGAATTTTCTAAGAAATGATCTTCTCCTTAGTCAATCCCTTAGACTCTAATTTAATGGTTTGAAATAATGATTGAAAATGTGGCAAGTAATCATGCAATATACCTAGTGTTGTGAATGTTGATGTTATGGCAGTATTATATCTTGTGATGATTTTACAATACTTCATGATCTTGAATTAGATGCTCAAAATTCATTAGTGTTTCTCCTTTATAAACACCGTAGCATGCAATTTGAATATTTCTTGTTAAGTCATCTCAAAATGGTTAGTTGAAAACGGGTTGGCTTGGACCCATTTTTAAATTTGAACTTATAAGTTTGAGGCTGAATTCACACCCACCTCAAAATAAATGCAAGATAATGAATAAATAACATTACAAATCATGTTTAAAAATTTAAGATGTAAATATAAATTCATATTATTTTAGTCACTCTTTTCCACTATCGAAATGGTTCCTACATTTTTTTTTATTGAATTAACACATAAATCATGTACAATGGAGCTTTTATATAGTGATCAAGCTCACTAACAATTTTCATTAAAATATCAGATGATTTAACATAAAAATTGTCAACATAATGTTTCATTTTATTTATATAGAAAAATGTCTCATTTTATTGAGAAAAATTACCTTGCATTTTAAAACTATTTAATACTAAAAAGAGATAATATAATGAAAACCTACTTCTTTCATACTTACCCTCTTCATCATGACTACAGAAAAATAGCCGCATAAACAAATATTTCACATGTTAACATCATAATCTATCCTTTTTAATACAATTTTTTTTAGATAAAATGTTTGTAGTCTCATTTATCTGATTGGATTGCTAGTGAACATCAATAAATAAATTTCAAAATAACATAACTAGGACACCATACTTTAGGTTATCATTTATTACTAAGATACCTCATAATTGCTATTTTTCTGCACTCAAAAATCTCGGTCATATGCCCTACCACTTTCAGTGCTGTGATACCTCATACTTACCATTTTTTTGCATTCAAAATTTCTGTCATATACCCTACCAAAAATTCAAATAACTTCAATGTCTAACTTATCCTTCCAGTGCACCTTGTTTATTTCAAAAACAGTAGAAATGTCACATATGTTTAAATTTACCTCAACTTGCATATTTAGTTTATTAATTAATCTTGCAAGAAAATAGGTATAACTTAACTATGGATTTATTTTATACCTGTATAACTTAATTAATCTTGCAGGAAAATAGGTATAACTTAACTATGGATAGTCAGCAAGACCAACAACTATGCATACAAAAGCTAAGATAGAAGTGACAGTTTAGACCAAGAATAAATCCACCATTAAGGGGGAGAAAACATAGGTTTTGTAGGGCGTTATAATTGGATTGAAAATTATTTTATTTTTGTTTTAATTTTAAAAGTTTATATATTTAAATTAATAATTAAAAATATATATTTATAAGTTTTAAAAAATATAGACGGTATGGAATTATGGTCTTAAATTAAATTGTTAAGATTGGAAAATATTAAAAGCATATGGTTTTGAAAGAGTCACACAAACAACAAGATCATGATCTCACCAAGGAAATAGTTGTTAAACCATGCCAATTTAATAAAAAATGTTGATAATTCAAGTAAAAAAAAAAAGTAAAATCTATTCATCCTTAGTGTTGAAAAATTCATTAACAATGATAAAATGTATGGAAATAAAAATAATAATGTAGCAATAAAAGCCTCAATCCTCATGAATACCGATATATGTGGGGAAAACTCTTTTTGGGTGAAAAAAACCACCACCAAAAATATTACAAGCTTGTAATCATACAATAGGTAGAGTACATCAATTTGACTTGCCCCTTTAATCTGACAACATTCTATTACTATAGCAACACGACTTGTAAAAGATACAATCTACTATCCAAAGGTCTCAATATACAAGTACATGAAATATACTAAAATATAAATGGTTTCCAATACAATAGACTAAAACCATGAGCCAATTAGTCAAGATTCAAAAAGTACCTCATGATGTGTTTATAAGAGTTACAAGCATATTTCTCATGAACTTGGTATCTAACTTTATCAGAGGAAAGAAAAAACACTAGAAGACAAAAAGACAACCACCCAAGTTGAAAAAAGATAACCAACTTCGTACACATTGTTATAGATGCTTTCTTACAATTCTTGCAATACTATTAATTGTCAGTCTTCTTTTTACTTCGTGCTAAGTGCCTAATGGTGTCTTACACTTCTTCCTCTCATGTTATGCACCTTATGCACATATTTCAAGTTGGCTAGAGAAAAATAATCAATTATAAAATCCTCTAACCTCATGTTGACATCTAGGTTAGCCATCTCCATGATCCTTGGAGATCTAAACATAATTAACTTACTATTAAATAAATTTTATAAGAGTCTAAAAAAGTTGCATAGTGAATATCTCCCCTAGTCCTAACATAAATGAATAATACAAACAAGTAATGAAAGTAATTCCAATGTTGATAGACATGGGGAGGCGAAGGGTAGGGAAAGGAAGTGGTCTTTCCCATTAGGATTATCCCACCCCGCTCCTAAAAAATCCTTTCCATCATCCATATGCTCCTAGCCATTATAAACAACATTTTCTCCTGACTTAGGATCTTCTTGTGGCCAGTTGTACACAATTCTTAACATACATATATCAAGATACAAATGAGAGAACTTACCATGATCTAGAGAGGCCTACCCATGCTATTGAGAGAATGGAGGAGAGTGATATGAATTCAATGCTCATCTACCTTAGCAATCACATGACAAAGGTGGTGGTAGTGTCCATCCAAAATGTTTCCTAAGTGGTGGTGGTGATGGAGTGAGATTTTTCTAATAGCTATGAGAGCAATGTTGAGATGACTCAAAGTGATAGAACCATGGGTCTTTGGGGATCTAGTATCTAGGATGACAAAGAAGGTAGAAAACTAACCACAATACAAGGAGAACTTCCCTAATAATCATGTTGCAAGGAGATGATGGACTTTCAACACCACTTTACTAGCTTAGACTTGAATCTACATGAGAACATTAGAAATCACTATTAAACCTTGCTTTTAATACTTCTGCAGACTACACCATTATTGTTTAGCATATAATAAAATAATAGATTGATTTCTCCAAACTAATAATTCTTTAATTTGCACTAGCTTTCTAAAAGCCTCTTCCATTCAACCACCCAACTACCTATGCAACCTCCATAGGGGAAAGTGGCTCCCACTTAACTAATAACATAAATTTATTTATTGAAGTTTATTTATTAAGATAATAACATATTAATTTATTATTTACTTATCTAGGGGAGAGGACCCTGTAGTTGAGCATGTTCCAATAGTTGTTATAGCATTTGTTGATTTAATGCCCAATATTTTTAACAATATTGAACCATAGTTGTGACTTTAAAGTTGTTAGTGTTGATGATAACTACCAATAATTGAATAATATGTATTCCTTAGATCTAAAAAGAAACAAATCATGTGATGCCACATCAACGCGCCAATAAAACATGATGTAGTGCACAAGTATTGGTCTCAATTTTTTTGGGACCTTTTTGGACACCTCAAAAAAAAGCATGTTGATGTGGCATCATATTTGATGTTGTGGCCTTAAAACCTTAGTTATAAGCAGGGGTGTTGCCAAGCAAGCTGCTGTAAAAATTGGGATTTTTTTGAAATTTTCAGATAAGATTTTAAGAAGTGAGAAGTTAGGGTGCTCAACTACCAGGTCCTCTCCCCTAATCAATATACTATAGATATAATATATTTACAATAGGATAATTATTCATTTCCTTTCGAATCTCTTTTCAAGAGAAGGTTCTTTCTATTTGGGCAACAAGACAAATAAAGAACTTGATGCCCTTGCCATTTTGGAACGTCTAAACTTGGCTACTTATATGGTATGTAAGAATTTGGAGGTTGAAGGAGACTCCTTGCTGATTGTTCATGGAATGCAAAGGAATTTTCTGGAGAACTGGAAGTTGTGAAATATCATTAAAGATGCCAACTTGATTGCTTGGAATTTCAAAGTGATATCTTTTAAGCATTGTTTTAGAGAAGGAAATTGGATAGTGGACTTGCTTGCTAATGCAAGAATTGAGAACAATGAAGATTAGTGGCATCCTAGATGAATGGGATACCATGAATTTGCTCCAGGAGGAATTCATCGCTCCAAAACAATCTAGCGAAGATGTAGATTGCCAACTAAAAAGTGACTTTTGGCAGCATTCAAAATTTCAAATTGATTATGTTAAGTGCCTTCCCTTGTTTGAAAGCAACACATAAACCACTATTGATGGCATTTAGTGCCTTCTTTTGGCAGTGTGCAAATTCATGATTTATTCATATTTGTTGTAGCCTTCTCACAGGGCTTTGTTAGTATTCTGTGTGGTTTTCTTCTAAGTTGTGTTTAATGTTCTCATGTTCTCATGAGCATCAAATTCAAATGAGATAACAATTGCTCTGAGAACATCCTTGTCAAAATAAACTCAAACAAATTAAAAAATAAACAATATATATTTTTCATCATTCAAACTAAGAAATTCAAACCATTTCATGTTACAATATTGTTAAACAAGTCCAAAAGGAAGAATTCACCAATATTGTCAACAAGAATCACTTACCCATTGACAAAGCTAAAATAATTATTCATGATGTGTACATACTGATTAACCTTTTAGAGACATGATATGAATCAAATAAGCATAATATTTCTTTAGGCACATTTAGTCAAAACCACAAAACTTATGCCTGTTGGTTCAACAAAATGATGCGGAATATGATTAAAAAAATTATCAGTAGATGTTTGATCACACATAGAACTAGAACATAGACATACAATGCCAAAACCTCCATAGATCAAACAGTCACAAAGAAACATAGGATCTAGAAAATGGTAGATGAAGAGACTAGTTCCACAAAAACCATGTACATGGACCTTTTAGATGGTGACCAATCTTGTAGAAACCCCTGTTTCCCTGTTTTGAATCTGTCTATTTTTTTGATTGTTTTGTGTATTTTTGGTGTTTTTGCAGGACAAATGAAATTTGCAATTTTGAAAGAGATTGCTGAATAAATTTAAATAGAATAATACAACTCTGAAAATGATAGAATCTACTGAATCTCCTGATGCCAGATTATTTATTAATCTTCTAGAACGATTACAAATAAGATCTGATGACATGCAACTTAAAAAGCAACAATATTATTGATGTAAAAACCTGGTATTTGCAGCAGATGGTAAAACCCTCGAAGATGCAATCTCTGAATAAGTTCTGTGATAACCTCTGAATGAAGCTACCTCTCTGATAAGCAATGAATCAGCTGATATTTCACAGCCTCTAAACTGCAACACTGAAGATGGCTCGTTCTCCAATGCCTGTAGACAACTGAAACCCTTGGCTTCGTTCTCCGGAAGAAGACTTGATCAAAAATCCATTTCATAACATAATGAGCTCAAATCCCAATGAAACCCTTATATCTCCTCAAGAGTTCGAATTTTCTCAATTAGGTTTCATTTAAATAAATTCGAACTTTTCTTTTTAATTTTTCAATAGTTTTCGAAAGCACTTTTAATTATAAAATATAATTAAAGTGGCCTAATGATAGGCGCCCCTTCACTGAAATCCTTAAGTATAATAAAATATATTTATAACTTTATATTATAATTCTCCATAATTAATATTTAATTAAAATCAATTAAATATTAATATCCTACTTCGATATATACGGCCTTCAAAACCCGTCTAGTGATGAACGAAGTGATTAGAGCTAACAATCCATATTGCTAAAAATAGCGAGGGTCCCTGGCGAGGTGCTATAAATGTGCTAAAATAGCAGCTTCCGGTGTTGTGTCCAAGGCAGGCGAGAGCGAAGCCAAGTACGATAACAATCTAACAAGAGCCAAGAAGCCAAGCCAAAGCTCCATCGGACCCTCATCCATCCTATTGGCCTACAAGAGATTAAGCAATAGGTATTTCATCACAATGGAACTCGTGCTGCGGGGTGGGGACGTGCAGTCGCCTCCTGGGGTAGCTTGTCCTCAAGCAATCTCTACCGCAAAGAAACCCAACTCCTCGGAAGGCCCAAAAGAAGAACTGTAAAATGTCCCACATATCTCTAACTGTCTCCTGTAGCATCAACAAAAACACAACTGCGCAAGCTATCCCTGGATCCCAAACCCATAGTGAAAGTCTGTCATGTCTGTCATCCTCAGGCTGCCACTGCGCTCTACTGTCTCCAACTTCACCATGTTGTGAGTGGTGAAGTAACCCAATGGGACCCATCCAATACTCAGTGCCAAAACTGTCACCACCTGGATCCCAATACAATCTGAATTCACATCCATCTGTTATGCAGAGATAAGAACTTCTAGAAGCATCTGCTATATCAAAACTCTGCCTATCCTCTGCTAAACCCTCATGGATGTGATAACTGACCAAACCATCATGCCAACTGAAACCATAGTCATCCTGTAACCATGTACCCATAAGAAAACTTTCTGACATAGAAGTAGCAAACCCTGATGGATACATATCAGCATGATGTAAAACTGACAGCTGTCCCTGCAAGTAATCCCCCACAAACCGCTGAGTCTGGAGCTTGCAGCTGCTAATCCCATCTTCTGAAGATGGTGAATACCCATCCCACAACGGATGGTATAACTCAAGAGCCAAACCACACTGATGCATCATCAAATCCTCCGTGTGTGGACTAAAGGAGAAGTGATGAACACTCCTCACTATGCAATCAAGATAAAATGCTCCCACCTCTGTCAATGGCTGACCATCATAGTCCTGGGGAAACAAATCAGCATAAGTACAAATCTCCATACTGGATGATGCCCTACATATCTCCTGTGACGACGATGGAGTAGTGACGTGATCTGTCACACAACTCTCGGAAAAATCAACTATCTCATCACAAGAGCTCTCAACCAAAACACTCATCCCATCTGAATTAACTACACCAATGTCTGTGATAGATGTAACCACATCCTCACTACAACCTGTGGATATAAGATCCTCATCAACTGCCTCTGTAAATAACTGTACTGTATCTGCAGCTGGTGGAAACTGTGCCAAACTCAACTCCACAGTAAGCTCCTGCAACCGTGACTGGGAGTCTTGAAGGGCCAATTGACTGCTCTTCAATGAGTCCATAGTCACCTCAAGCTCATGAGTGAGCTCATCAACCTGCTCCTCCTTCCTCTGCAATGCATCATAACAAATGCAATCCCACTCGAGAAGAAAATCCCTGTCTGCAAGTAGTTTTAGGTAATTTTGTTTCATCATTCCAATTGCTTCTCGAAGTGCGTGTATCTCTGCAAGGGTAAAACCACTATCACCGTGCTCATATGTCAAAGGAGTACTCCAACCATAGGTAGCTAACATCTGACGAGCAACATCAAAATGCTCAATGGTTGTGGCAATCATATTGTCATTCACTTTTAGTTGCCCAACCAAATGATGAGGACTCTGTAGCTTATGACCCCCATACAAGTTTTCCGGTTCACAATATGCACTATGATATGAGGCTGATTCGTCATCACTCACTACATGATAAGCAGCATCATGTGTGCTTTCATCCATGCACACCTCAACATCTAAGGTACTGCTGCTATGTACCTCAAAGGATGGCTCAACTGATAAAGTAGAAGCTGCTGATATAACAGTATCTTCACACACTTCCACTCCCGATGTAACTGTATCACCTTCCAACTCACAATCCTGGGATTCCATGTCAACATGTGAACCTTCTAACTTATTTTCTAAAGTCTGATCTGGAAAATCAGACTCACTAGGACATGAATCCTCAACACATAATGCATCACTAGAACCCAATTCTTGAGTCCCTTCATGTGACAACTCAATAGGATCATTTTGCATATGTGAAATCACTGCTGTCTCATGCTCATGCAAAGTTTCATCATCGCTGTCATGAAAATCAGAAGTAGCCTCTACAGTAGAAACTTCTTGAGTCTCCTCTTGCAAGGATGATGTAGATAAATCATTAACCAAAGCTGTTCTAGTGTCTATCAAATTCATCATATAAATTTCTGCATACCTCATCGGAACTTGAAGACACCACATCATTCTCATGAAGAATTATATCAATCACATGTGAAGCTTCTCTATCCAATTCGTGTGTAAACAATTCATGGGCTATAGTGTGATACTCCTTCTTTGCTTGCTCAGTTTTGTGGAAAAGACTCGGGTGCAAATCTATGTAACTCTTGAATGAACAGTTATTCTTAACACGTTGAGGAAGAGTGTTATATTCCTCGAACATGCTAATCACTACCTCTTCTCTGTTTTGTGGTGTTGGAACTTTGCTGGTAGGGAGTGAAATAGATCCTTTAGGCTGTCCCAACTTTGAAAGCATCTGCTCTAAACGCAGCAACTGTCGATTGAACTTGTATTGGGATTGTTCAAGTTCTTTCAATGCCTGTTTATTGCTGGACAATGTTTTCATGAAGTCCATTTTCGTTGCCAAACTGAAAACTAAATCCAACTGACTTGATTTCAGACCTTCACTGTACTGTCCCTTACTAGATATGATGTAATTTTTATCAGTTTGCTGCCCTGGAATTCTGTCAAACAGTTTCCATACAATTTTCTTCTGCTGTTAAATGATTTCTCTTTCTGTTCCTGGGTTTATGTAATGATATCATGTGCACCAAGGTACCTTCTAAAGACTTAGCAGTGACTTACAAATTCAATGCAATACTGATTTATCAGCAATTACAGAACACCAATGACTGAAATCATTATGAAAATGAATATAGAGCATGTATTGACATTTCCACAAACAATTGGTATGCTGCTATTTCACTATTCTAATGCACTGAAAATATGGACTTACTCTGTCAGCTGCTAGATATTTTGGTACAGGATTTCTCTGATCAAATGCAAACTTGATATTCAATACATAGTGCAATACTTACATATAAGTCTGTTTTGTACTGACAGAATGCACAGTAAGCTACAGCAGAGACTAACTCAGACTGAAGCTTAAAAAACAAAATTGCTCAAGCAAAAAGATTTCAATATTTGCCAAAGGCTTGATGGATGCGCTGCCTCCAGAGTATTCTTACCGATCGAATTCACTCCTTGAATATTTGGCGCTTCCTGCTGATTGTTTTTGTGCGTCACATCAGACTTAATTTGTTTTTATCTAAAGCAGCATCCCAGAACTAGCTTCCTGGCGACTAACTTAATAAATTCGTTTATCGAGCTTGGGCAGATAAAATGATCTTCACAAAAAAAGTGCGAACCAACAGGAATATTAGCTCCGCTGAAACAACCTCCCGTGGTTTCATGAAATTGAACGACTAACCCAATTATCGATTCTTTGGTTTAATCAACTCCCCAGGCATCTAGCAGCTTCTCAATACAGGTGCGACTTTGTCTTGTGCGGCACTTGGAACAAGAGGATTCGGTTGAAAATTTGCCTTGGCTTTACTTCCTCTGCCTTAACGTATCTGAAGAAACGACCACCTTCTTGCAAACCCGCGATTTCAGAATTAAAATATTCAAATCATCCTTTGTCTTATTTGATCCCTTCACACTTCAGCGTCTGGGAAGGAGACAAAGCACAATAGAAGCAGCTCCCGACACCAGATTTTGATACTTTTGTCTTTTTCTGATGATCGGCCTTATTGCGTCTCTTCTATTTTCGGCCTTGATGATTTTTATTTTATTTATTTAATTCGCCTTTTACTACTCCACGTCTTCCTTCTATATGTCTTGCGGCTCCCTTCTAAACATAGACGGAATTTTCAAAGCCTCCCGACATTTTAATAGATCCAATATTTGTATTCTCCCGTCCTTATCTGACCCGCGATTTGGCTCTAGCGCTGAAGGATGAGAATCACAAATGGCCACGATTCTATAAACTATGCTTATTTAAATCGTTCTTTCCAAGAGACTTAATTTTTCCTTAAATCGCCTATTCCTCCAAGTCGCTGACCGGCTTTTATGAATAGAGATCAAACAATAATATTTGTCCTTTGCGCTTGTTTGTCTTTCTATATCCGCCTCTCACATCCTTTTATATTGTCTTCATTTGAATCTTTATCCGCCTTTAAGCTTCAACGCTTTGTTATATGTGTGGGGTCTCTATCTGTCCTTAGCTTACATTTGTAGCCTAACCGTAATTATTTCTAATGAGAAATCAAGGATTTATTTTGGCTATTTACTTCAAATGCTACTTCGTAAATATATTCTTCGATATAGTCGAATCCTCGCGTAAGAATCAACTCTCCCGGCGAGCGAGCATTCTCGCTATATCCTCAAACTTTCTTAACTGTAATTTGAAAATTTCTTTTGAAACCCAACACAGCCGCTGCATCTGTGCTCGATACCAATCGTGAAACCCCTCGCTTTCCTCGCTTCTAACTGGCTCATTTTTTATTGTTTTGTGTATTTTTGGTGTTTTTGCAGGACAAATGAAATTTGCAATTTTGAAAGAGATTGCTGAATAAATTTAAATAGAATAATACAACTCTGAAAATGATAGAATCTACTGAATCTCCTGATGCCAGATTATTTATTAATCTTCTAGAACGATTACAAATAAGATCTGATGACATGCAACTTAAAAAGCAACAATATTATAGATGTAAAAACCTGGTATTTGCAGCAGATGGTAAAACCCTCAAAGATGCAATCTCTGAATAAGTTATGTGATAACCTCTGAATGAAGCTACCTCTCTGATAAGCAATAAATCAGCTGATATTTCACAGCCTCTAAACTGCAACACTGAAGATGGCTCATTCTCCAATGCCTGTAGACAACTGAAACCCTCGGCTTCGTTCTCTGGAAGAAGACTTGATCAAAAATCAATTTCATAACATAATGAGCTCAAATCCCAATGAAACCCTTATATCTCCTCAAGAGTTCGAATTTTCTCAATTAGGTTTCATTTAAATAAATTCGAACTTTTCTTTTTAATTTTTCAATAGTTTTCGAAAACACTTTTAATTATAAAATATAATTAAAAGTGGCCCCTTTCTGATGATGGGCGACCCCTTCATTGAAATCACTTAAGTTATAATAAAATATTATAACTTTATATTATAATGCTCCACAATTAATATTTAATTAAATCAATTAAATATTAATATCTCGCTCGATATATACCCGATGCACAAACCGTCTGAAGCTGATGAACACTGAAGTGATTCCGAGCGCTAACAATCCATACTGCTAAAAATAGCAGGGGTCCCACACTGAGTGCTAAATATTGCTAAAAATAGCAACTCAGGTAAACTGTGTCCGAACGAGCCCGAACGAAAGCCAACTGATAACAATCTAACAACTGAAGCCAAGCCAAGCTCCATCCAGACCCTCTATCCATCCTATTAGCCTACGAGGGTCGCATAATAGGCTAAATCTGTCGAACTCTGATGCTCGCAAAAATTGGGGACATTACAAATGCCCACTAACAGTCTCCACTAAAATATCAAATGATTTAGCAGTAAAATTTTTCATTTTGTTTGTAAAACATCTAGTGCAAAAATATCAAATGCTAAATCAATCATCCTTGGATGGGGGGAACGCCCTCTGAATGGATCAAGAGGTTTGATTTATAATGGGGGATCCCCATAAATGAGTTAGATATTTAGGGATACCTCTTTTCCATCAACCCTAACTTGAAGGAGATGTGGTTGTTGATTAAAGAAAAAATTAAAAAAGAGATTGATGGTTGGAACAAGCAATACCCGCCCCTTGCAGGTAGAATCCAAATATGTCAAAATATTTTATCCTCATACAGTTTATGTTTTACATTGGTTTGGCTCTTCAATAGCTACCTAGTCAATGAAATCTAGAAAAAATAAGAAACTTTCTGTGGTCAGATGGAAGAGGTAAGAGGAAGGAACATGCAATTACATGGCATTGGTGTTGCCCTGATAAAATGCATGGAGGGATTAGACTAAATGACATAAAACTATAGGGAATTGCACTAGCTGCAAAATGGGTCATAAAAGCCCAATCTAGTGAAGAGCCTTGGAAGGTCCTAGTCAGTAAGAACATCCAATTGGTTGTCCCCAAGCAAGAAAAATTGTGGAAATCACTGTCATTTAGTGACCTTCTCTTAAGTAAAAACCCAATGTCTCCTATAGGTTCTCTAGTTTTCAAAAGCCATTGTAATAAACTAGATGGTGGGCCTTAAGCTTTGCAAAATCCAAAATAGCAACTCCTCTATAGTCTAGACCAATAGTTCCATCTGGTGGAAGTTGGAACATAATGGGAAACCCCTTGCCCTCCTTCAAGGGTGCTTTGGCAAAAAATGGGCACAAAAAGCCTGGATTAAAACATTTAGTAATGTCCTAGACAATGGAAAGTTAAGAGATTAGGAATCCTTAAAAGAAGAGTATTGCCTAACCCAGTCAAATTGGAGAACATACTCAATTCTAAGGGAAGCATGTAAGGAAATGCAATTCCCTGATGGAAACAATCAAGAACTAGGCCTCTTTTGGCATGATGAAACTTCTCTCTAAGAAGTAAAAGCTAAATGATTTACAAATCCCTAACTAGCTCTGTCCCCCTAATTGAGCACCTTAATAAGTCTTGGGGGACCAATCTAACGGATAAAAAAGGTTTATTGTTTTTAATGATGTGTGGCATAATGTGATTGAGCCTAAAAAGGCTTGTTTTAGATGACTAATTTTAATGCAAAAAGTTCTTTTTAAAACTAATCATAGTGATTGATGAGACAAAAAAATGTCTCATCTATTAGACAAATAAAAACATGTATCTTGGTTAATTATGAAGTTTATCAAGACTGAGTATAATGAGAAAAGTAAGAGATTTTCAATTGCAGTAGTCAAAGATTTCATCATATCTTAAAAATTATGATTTGGGTTCTTGAGATTTTTGGATAAAAATTAGGAGACAAAAGGACGGAAAAACCCATTAAATTTCACAAAACCCAGTTCATGGTTTGAAAGAAAACTTCACTAGTCCGATGCTCCAGAAATTTGCTTCCATGCTCCGAAATTTTCGGAGCTAAAAATCAGGCGCCCATAAATTGTCAAAAATGTAGTCTCAGTAAAACAATGATATTTCCCTCGTTTCTCAATGAAATTTAAAAATTCAAAATGTTCTGGAAAGTAGATTGGAAGGACTATGAACCATTTTGGGCATTTGACATGATTTACATCAAGGAAGGAGCAGTACGTGACAAAAAATGACTAAGATAAAGGTGGCGAGATTAAAGGCAACTACTCTAGAATGTTCTAAATTTAATGAATGACCCCTCTGAAATAGGCTATTAGATCCACATTCTTAGTGGATTGGTTGGATAGTTATGGAATATGAATTCTATAAATACTATGTAATAATTTGATCAAAAGGGAGGGAGATTAGAAAGACTTGTTTTGGCCTAAGGAAATAGGATAGTTGCTAGTTTCAATTCAAGCAATGTATTTTCAAAAAATTTAGAGTAAATTTGAATTCAAACAAGCTTTCATTTCCAACAAGCTTTTCATTTATAGCAAAGTGTGAAGTAGTTTAAAATTTTTAATTCATGCAAGTGTGCCTTATATTAGTTTCCTTTTATGCAACTTTCCTTTTATACAAGTGTGCTCCATAATAGGTTTGATTTCTACAAGTTTGATTGTAGAATAGACTGTCAAACAATTTTTCTTCATTCTCTTTTGCATATAGCCATGGACACCACCTTGGATTGATAAATTAAATGATGAGGATTACAATGACCCCATCATTTTTGGCGCCATTTTCAGGGATAGGTGTCATTAGGGAATTAGGAAAACTAGTTTGGCAGCCTTTTAATTTTAGAAGTTCCTCAAGAAAGATTTGTCTCTCAATCCCTCCCCCCTCCCTGCCCTCCAAAATACCAACTCTAAAGAGAATCCCCCCTATCTATGTCAAGATATCCTTAGTTGGAGGACCATCACTCAAAGTCCTAGCAAAGGATATTTCTTTAAAGAAAGAATTGATGGATTATTGCTTGCAAGAGGTGTAGAATACAATGAAAAGATTTTATCTTTATTACAAAATTTTGCAAAAAAACAACTTAATTGGAGACATTAAAAGTCCAAGAATGGCTGTCCAATTAGATTTTTGAAGTCAAAGGAGGGTTGACCAATCAAAGATTTGAAGAACAAGGAGTTATTTTCAATTATGCATGCAACAAAACAAAAGGAAAGATTGCAAGATCTTTCCAATTAGCCCATGTATTTACTAGAATCAGAAATCATGGAGAAGGTTTCCACCTCAAAGGAAGGTGAAGCATTGAATTTCAAAATTTTTGTCATCTTCTTTTTCAGTCTCTTCTCTAAAAAGTTTTAATGCAAGGAAAAATATTTTGAGAAGGGGAAGATACTTTTCACAACCAGTTAATGGTTTTGTATAACCTCTCTACATTATTAAGTAGAGTAGGGTAGATTTTATTTTATTTGAAAATGAGTGCTCTATGCAAGCTATTGCCTCTTCTCAAAGGCTATAAATATGCACTTTTTTGTAAAAGTTGTTGCTCTCAAAATTTGCTACAAATATTTTGGGTTATGGATGACTAGTTATTGCAACTTTGGGATCTAGTTTCAGCACTAGAACTTCAATAGTATGGAAGAAAAAATAATGATGGAGAGATTTGAATTGCTATTCAATGTGAAGGATCAAGTTGTAGCTCTCAAAATTTGAAGAAATTATTTGCATGTAGCATGGAGAAAGTTACTAAAAAATGAATTTTAAAGGCTCATTATGAGTTGCAAAGGGACTTGCAACATTTTAGGTGTGGGGGAGATGATGAGACAAAAAAATGTCTCATCTATTAGCCAAATAAAAAAATGTATTTTGGTTAATTATGAAGTTTATCAAGACTGAGCATGATGAGGAAAGTAAGAGATTTTCAATTGCAACAGTCAAATATTTTATCATATCTTGAAAATTACGATCTGGGTTCTTGAAATTTTTGGATACAAATTAGGAGTCAAAAGGACGTAAAAACCCATTAAATTTCACAAAAACCTAGTTTGTGGTTTGAGAGAAAACTTCACCCATCTGATGCTCTAGAAATTTGCTTCCATGCTCCAAAATTTCCGGAGCTAAAAATCAGGCACCCATAAATTGTCAAAAATGTAGTCTCAATAAAACAACGATATCTCCCTCGTTTCTTAATAAAATTTAAAAATTCAAAATGTTCTACAAAGTAGATTGGAAGGGATAAAAACCCTTTTGAGCATTTGGCATGATTTTCATCAAGGAAGGAGTAGTATGTGACAAAAGATGACTAAGATAAAGGTGGCAAGATTAAAGACAACTTCTCCAGAATGTTCTAAGTTAAATGAATGACCCTTCCAAAATAGGATATTTGATCCATATTCTTAGTGGATTGGTTGGGTAGTTATGGAATATGAATTCTATAAATACAATGTAATAAGTTGATCAAAAGGGAGGGGGACTAGAAAGACTTGTTTTGGCCTGAGGAAATAAGATAGTTGCTAGTTTCATTTCAAGCAATGTATTTTTAGAATTTTTAGAATAAACTTGAATTCAAGCAAGCTTTCATTTCCAGCAAGCTTTTCATTTCCATCAAGCTTTTCATTTCTAGCAAAGTGTGAAGTTTAACATTTTCAATTCATGCAAGTGTGTTTTATATTAGTTTCCTTTCATGCAACTTTCCTTTTATACAAGTGTGCTCCATAATAGGTTTGATTTCTGCAAGTTTGATTGTAGAATAGACTGTCAAACAAGTTTTCTCCATTCTCTTTTGCATATAGCCATGGACACCACCCTATATTGATAAATTAAATGATGAGGATTACAATGACCCCATTAGTGATGTTGATATTTTTAGTTTTAAAACTGTAGGGAATTGCACTAGCTGATATTGAGATGTTGATTGACTAATTTTAATCATATATTTTTTGATTGTTTTTATATTAAAGAGATATGGAAATTATTCTGTAATGATCAAAAGATTTGGGGAAAAATGGGAAAATTAATTAGGAAGATGTTCTGTTGTTAAAAGAAAAATCACTTGAAAAGGAATGGAAATTGTTTTGGCTTTGTTTATCTATTGAAATTATTTGACACATATGAAAGGAAAAGAATGATTAATTTTAAAGGGTGTAAGAGGATGCTCGTCGAATCTTCAAAAATACTCATTATTTTTAGCATTGTTGTGCAGGTATCTATCACATTGGAGGTCTCCATGTTCAAATTCATGAAATTGATTAGAGAAGGAACTATCGTCCATACGGAAGATGCGATTAACCCCTCCGCTTTGTTATGTTTTTCTTTGATAGCTCAGATACTTTGTTAGACCTTTATTTTATGTTATGGTTGTTCTATCAATCGGTCATGGAGCCATGATAGACTATATGGATGTGATGATACATTATATGCATGGTGATTGCGTGCTCTTTTAATATGCTTACACTGCATAGATGCCTAGTTGTGATGACATTGCTATACATGCTTATTGTAGTTTAATTGATATATTATCCCGCTTGATGTGACACATTGTATTGGTTAAGAGAATCTGCATTGCATCACTCGGGCCAGAGTGCCCCGGGTGGATTTTCACGATTCTCTTCAATGTGTGTATGAATTCACTATCCTCAGATACATGTAAATTTAATCTTGCTTTTGTGTTGTAGGCTCTTCCAGTGTGCACAGACAATGACTTCACCGGGTTTCATAGGACCGAGTCCGCTCACTACTCAACAGTAATGATTGGGAGATAGTAACGATCTACCTGGTCATACCTTTACCCTAGTACAGTGTGTCGTCAATTTAAGTTTTGGCTGTATCCCTTATCTTTGTTGTTCTAGGTATTTAATTATTGTGGAAGTTTAATTTTGTAGATTAAATGTGTGTTTGATTAAATATTTAATTAATGGAATTATTGTTGTGGAAGCTTTAGAATAAATAAATTTAATTTAGTTATGTTATTAGGTAATTTTAATTATTAAATTATATGGGAATTAAATAAATAAGATTGTTTAAATTTGTTGAAATATATAAATTGTTTATTTTTGTAAATGCATGTGGTTGGAAAATATATGTAGTTGTTGAGGGAAAAGATATTTTGTTGGGATAACTGTGAGTTAGAAATTTGTTATCTAATTGTTGAAAATTGATTCTCAGAGGAAAAAGATTGGAAAAAGGAAAGAAAGTTGTTTCACGGAGAGAGTTTTGGTTTTTGTTGAAATATTGGTGAGGAAATTGGGGATCTCTCTGAGGATTTTATTTTAGAATCTTGTTGTAGAATTCTTGGTTGTGGTATTGTGTGTTTTCTGGAAAGGGGCAAATTTACTGGAGGAAGCTTTGGCTACATTGGAAATTTGAAGCTATAGAGAAGCTCAACAACAATTCTCGAGGCACAGTTCTTTTGGAACGGGTTCCTTTATTGTTTTTGTGAATTTTGAATTGAAAAGTTGTTTATATTACTGTAATGCAATTTGGAAAAGTTTAGAAGGAAATTTTCATTACTGCAGAAGCTTTTGGTTTTATAAAAGATTGTCATGAAAATTAAACCTCTGTAGGAAATAATTTAAGTCCTCTATTTTAATTTGATCATTTGAAATAGATTGAAACAAAAGGAAATTATAGATCTCTGTAGAAAGACCTTCATTTTTTTTTGGGTTCTCAATTCCTTTTAATTGTTTGGGAAAATGAAATCTCTGATTTTTCCTATAGAAAACTTCTTCTGTGTAATTTGTTTGCCCAATTTGAATCAATGTTTGAATTTGTTTATATATAAATATATATATATGTACATATATATTGAAATGTATATGTACACATACATATATATATTATATATAAATGTGTTAAATTTATTTTAAACCACTGTAATTTCAATTGTAAGAAATCATCGTATGACGAATTTCATAAATACTGGTGAAATTGTTCATAATATATATATATATATATATATATATATGCATTTGTTTTTAAAATGTAGTGAATGCGTGTATATGGGAGGTTGGGATTGCTCCCACAACCACCCATATGGGAGGTACGCTGTGGGAGGCAGCACTTAGTGATGCTCACCCATAGCACACCCCACATGTGGGTGCGGCTGTGGCCAATGCACCAAGTACAGCCTCATACGGTTGTAGATGCCGCATGCATTTTGTATTGTGCGTCTGTTTATTTTTTGAGTTGGGATTTTAATTAGTATTGTTCGGAAATAAAATATTTATATATATTATATTTATTATATATATATATTGTTGGAAATTGTATTGTAATTAATTTAAAATGGAATTTGGGAAAAGTATAATTAATTTTATAATTAAATAATATATTTATATGTATATATATAATTATATTTAATTATATATATATTAAATATATTTATTTAATGCATGAGTAATTCAATAAATGGTTACAAGCATGATTAATTTAATTGAAATAATTGATTACTTTAGTTTAATTCACTGTTGAATTGTAAGTTGGAATCATATTTAAATGGTGTATTCTAAATATGTGAAATTGATTGTTTTGGATTTAGGAAATCCGAATGGTAGTGAATTTAAATGCAATAGTTGTTTATTTTAATTTCAAGTGTTATTGTATTTGTGTAACGGGGGGAAGTATTTGTTATTGTGAAAATCTAAGTTTTCTAGAGATGTAATTTGGGAAAGGGGATGTTGTAACTTTAGTTCACTCTTTGAGATTTCCTTGGGTAGTGCACGTATTGGGATTCAGTATTGGACATCCATAGGGATGTGTTACCTCTTGAGGTGTGTTGGTTATTTGTTGTTAGTTTTAGTGCACTATCTACCCTTGGGTATAGTATGAGTTTATGTGTTGTCAATAGGGGAGTGGCTTTCAATGAGGGTCGGGACACAAAGTGGTCCTAGGATAACTTGTGTGGAAGTAATTGTAATCAGTGGAAATTAAATAACCTACTTTAGGGGAATGGGTAGTTAACATATTTAACTTGATAATTAGCCTTGCTCATTGGCTCAAGTGATTGTGTTAGACTTGAGATGAGTTGGGAATGCCTGGAAGGGAAAGATCATTATCTTGTCTTCTCGAAAGATAATCGATTCCGCATTGGTGTGCATGTGGGGCTGGAGTTCGTAAGAGGTTACTAGGATAACCCAAGATGGGGGTCGGGACCTAGGAAGATATCCTTAGGATAACCAATGCAACCTTTGTGATGGCACTCCTCCTATGAAAATAATCATTTGTTTTGTATAGTGGTTGTTCTTGATTTTGTGATTTTGGAAGCAATGTAACCCTGTGTTTGTATTTACTGGTACAGTGTGGTTGTGTACTCTTTTCCTGTGTTAGAGGTAGTCAGTTGTCTTGGTTACCTATTACTATCTCCTAGCACGGGGGTTGGGCCTACAGGTACCATATGGCTGGGTGGCATGCTCCTTACACTATTGAGATTCTCTTCCTGTTCGTGATGGCAAGATCTTCTTGTTCAAGGATCTCGTGTGGTTCTATGGATTTATACTTCTCTTTCTCATTGTAACTGTGGACACTGTATAATTGTAATCCTCATTTGTATCGAGGAGAACCCTTGTGATGTAATTGTAACATTAAGTATGATTTATTTATCATTGGATTAAATGGTTTATATATGGTTTATATGGTGTTGTATCTGTGGAAATATGCTCATTACATTTCTATGTGTTCGACTTAATTTGCAATGGATTACTACTTTGTTGTATGTTGTTATCATGAGTTAATTCCATGTACTATGTTTTAGAATAAATTGTAAGTTTGGAATTTCACATGTAGACATGTTGTGTGGCCTAAAGCATGTATGTGTTAGAGTAGTTTACTTCACTCGCCATTGTTACTCTTTTTAAGAAAATAATTTGTTGTGCTTCTCAAGCAGTGTTGCATCGCCCTCTAGGTTAAGGGATAGGTTTTACATAAGAGATCAAATACGGTCATACCTGGCACCATAAGAATGAGGATATTGCATTTTCCTTGGATGCACTGAAAGAGTTCCAAAGAATATTCAACAAGACATCAAATGGGAAGGCTAAGAAGAGGAAAGAACCACATGCTAAAAGATTACACGTGAATGAAGGCAATAACCTAGTAATTGAGGAAGTGGATTCCAATGGTGACCTCTCAAGTAGGGAATCTGGTTGGGATGACTTGGAAGAATGCAACCAAAGCATAAATCTTTATGAAGTTATCTCATAGCAATTTGAAAAACTCTAGTATTTTTCTTTTTTCATGAATGAGTACTATCCTTGTAAGTTTCATACATGGCATCCATGATATAACATCTAAATGTATTGATCATAGCTCAGTTGTAGATACTATGGTTTATTTTGTCAATATACATAGAAAAATAAATCTATAGAGTCCATAATCTACAAATTTTGCAGAAAAAATTGTATGTAATCAACAGGTTGTGTAGCTATGTATGAACATCACTACCCCTTCCTCTTGTAAACTTTGTATTTACTATCATTAATACAAAAAAAACCATGTTCAAGACACTTTTTCCACTTGTGGAAGTTGATGTTTCCTTGCTCCCTTATGACACTTGCACTGCTATTTCAAGGCACGTTTTAGGTTCCCTAGATCATTCAATACATTAAATTTTAAAAAAGTACATATCCCTTGACACTAATATTCTCTAAATTTAAATGAAATCCCACTTTTTTGGCTTGATGTGACATCAATGACTAAGAAGGGAAACTCTTATCCCACGGTCTACTAACTTTGACCTAATATTTAGATTAACAAATGTTCTTACATTTCAAGAAGATTAACAAGAACAAGAAGTCAAGGTAAAGATTATTGGCTTGGAGTTTTCATCTTGCAGGTCCTTCAACCATATTCTATTCTTTAAAATTATTTGCTTTAGTATTTTGAGTTGCTAGATTGCTAAATTAAGTAAAAGATAAATAATCATAAAAAATACATGAAAAACTAAATGAAAATCAAACAAAACAACCATGAAATGAATATTCTTCTGTCTTCTACTGCATTGAAACATCACTGGGCAATATGGTCTCTTGAAGGATGACGTGTAGACTAAAACCTACATTTTTTCAAATCACATTCTTGTTGGTTGAGAAAAATAGAAAACATGATTTTGTATCCTTGCTTTTTTAAAATTATAATGCAATCATATTATAAATCAAGTGTTGCCAAATCATAATATAATTATACTATAATGAGTTTTAATCTATATTATATAATTACATGTTTCACAAACATAATCATATTTGTGTTTTTGATCCCTCCATCTCCATGCACATACCCAAGGCTAATGCAAGAACATCTAGGTGTAGAGGCAATATTGGATCACCCAAAAAAATATTTTTCCTTATTTTATTTTGTGGTTTTGAGTCCTATGATGACACTTAAGAGGTGTAAGATAGTCAAAAGCCCAAAATGGTAAAAAATGGTCATTACTATTTTTAGTAAGTTGACCTAAACGAGCACATATGGACTTAAAACTTTACCCCTAGGAGAAGTATTGAAAAAAACGAATCCAATAGCAAAATAATCATCTCAATATCTTGTACTGTTTGGGAGATATTAAATTTTTCATCTCAATAAATTTCTCCAATAAAACATTCAACTCAAATTTGAAGCCCTTAAAGCCTTGGAAAAGCTCAAAAAATGGACAAAATGATTTTTAAATAATTTCAAATTTGTATCTCTTCGTGAGATTTTCATAGATATATTATAACATTGAAAATCAACACCCGAGTCAATAGTTATGGGAAGTTGTTCCACCAAAAAGTGAATTTCAATAAAATATATTCCTAGATGCAAATTTGAATGACTGGACTTTTGTCATTGAAAAAAGGGGGGAGTTACACATTCTATAACATTCTAAGGTAGTTATTGGTGTAAAATAAAGGCTTGAACTGAGGTTACACTCCACTAGTGCAGATTGTGGCTCTGAATAATATTTTTTCTTATTAAGTTAATTTTACTCGTAGTGAATCAAGCCCATGTGGTTGTAGCATTGTAATTTCCGAATCTATAATTTAATTTTATGAAAGTAATCAAAAGTGGCTTGTTTTTTGTCCTACATTTTCCATGTTGATATTTGTTATTGTGTTCTATGTGGGTGTTGGGTGGAGTAGCCCCTCATTATAGCTACAACATAACTTTAACAAATTATTATTATTTTTAAAATTTCACTAATTCCCTTTGCCCTAAACTCAAATTGAAGTACAATATTTTAACCCTAAGTCATTAGGAAGTTCCATGGAAAGAGATCTTAGATAAAATAATTTTTTGGATCACTATTTTCAAATGGATATCAACACACTAAATTATGCACCACGTACCATAATAATTACTATTATTGAATAGGATACTTATTTGACACGTTCATGGATACCTTATCATAATTGAAGTGCCTAAACAAATTAGAATATTTAATGCCAACTAACAAAACCACACCAAATGATCATTGATCATAAGAATGAGTATAATGTTGGTGATACATGAACTATGGAAACACAAGTACACACCATAGAAGCCTAAGGAAAATCACATGGAACTACTTCTTAGGGAACATTTTTTTATTTACAAGCATTTATCCTAAGGGGCAACAAACATACTAATTAATATCATTCACCCATGCATGCCAACAACCAAAACACAATAGATACTAAATCATAACACAAACAATCATAAGGTTAATTTATGGTGATGAAAATCATTTTTTTTAATAAAGGGTAAATAACATTTACATTGATATTTAATGTTACATAAATTAAATGTTTAATAAGAAATAAAAAAAAAAAATTTAGATGTTAAAATTAAGATTGATTATGCCACTAAAATATGTGTGAATATATAGTTATAGAAAATAATAAAATAAAATAAAGGCATTTAATTTTAGATATGATGTTGATTGATTATTTTAGATTTCATCAATTAATTTTCTTATTGTATATAAGTTTTAGGTGTTTTTAGATGGTTGGTATTAGGCTGCAAAAAATAACGTGTTTCACTCTAGATTATTTATGCATTCGAAAATTTAAATCTCATCAAAAAAATGATCTATAGCCACTACCTCAATGTGAAGATTTGCAATAAATGATTGACATTGTTTAGGAAGACCTTTTAGAATTTTCTAAGAAATGATCTTCTCCTTAGTCAATCCCTTAGACTCTAATTTAATGGTTTGAAATAATGATAAAAAATGTGGCAAGTAATCATGCAATATACCTAGTGTTGTGAATGTTGATGTTATGGTAGTGTTATGTCATGTGATGATTTTACAATACTTCATGATCTTGAATTAGATGCTCAAAATTCATTAGTGTTTCTCCTTTATAAACACCCTAGCATGCAATTTGAATATTTCTTGTAAGTCATCTCAAAATGGTTAGTTGAAAAAGGGTGGCTTGGACCCATTTTTAAATTTGAATTTATAAGTTTGAGGCTGAATTCACACCCACCTCAAAATAAATGCAAGATAATGAATAAATAACATTACAAATCAAGTGATTTCTTACTTGTGGACAATGATGCCCTAGGTGATTTCTTACTTGTGGACAATGAATCTTCTGATCTTTATCACTCTACCTTTGCCCGAATACTTGTTGAAATTGATGTCTCAAAAGGACTGCCCGCTGAGGTTCTCTTAAAATCTTCTAGGGGGTCTTGGATCCAATCGTTGGATTATGAGGGGGTCCCTTTCCGCTGTAGAAGATGCTTCAAAACAGGACATGTTGCTGCGCAATGTGGATTCGAGAAGAAGACAAAGACAACTACTTGGTGGAATGGCGCTTCTCTACAACATTACACGGTGAGAAGAAATCTGATCAGCCTAGGAGCTTCTCTGAGGTGGTGGTTTCTGATTCACAAGTTGCTGGGGCTTCTGATTCACAGGTTGCTGGGGTTTCGACTGCTGGGGTTTCTCCTTCCTCCGCTGGGGGAGCTACCATGATAAATCATATTGAGCAAACGATAAGACCGGTTTCTGCCTCTACTGATGGTACTTCGTTTCCCATCTCTGGTGGCTCTCCGGTCATTTCCACACCTGTTCAGGAACTTTGATGTTACCTCTAGGGCTGCGGATTTTCATCCTTAGGAAATTATTGGGCTGGCTTGGCAGGCTAAGGCGGCACAAGTTGAAGAAGGCTGGACTACTGTTACTGGAAAAAAATCTAAACCCTCTGGGCCTTCTTTCGATATGACTCTTCGCTCCAACAAGCGAAACTCGAATTGTAAAACCTAATGGTGCTTGTTTGGGAGTTGGTTTTTTGTTGACTGCAGGCTGTCTTTTCTGTAGTCTGGTCTTTTTGGCTGTTTTAAGCAGTTTGGCTTTTTGGTTGTAAAGGGTTCCGGATCCCTTCAAAATCTGTTTTTCCCAATATCAAAAACATTAAATCAAGTTTAAAAATTTAAGATGTAGAAATAAATTCATATTATTTTATCAAGCTCACTAACAGTTTCCATTAAAATATCAAATGATTTAACAGCAAAATTGTCAACATAATTTTTCATTTTATTTATATAAAAGAAATCCTATTTTTATTGAGAAAAAATTACCTTTCATTATTAAACTATTTAATATTAAAAAATAATAATGAAAACCTACATAACCTGACTTCCTTCATACTTATTACTGCACCCTCTTCATCATGACTACAGAAAAATAGCCACATAAACAAATATTTCAAATATTAATATCATAATCTATTTTTTTTAATACAAATTTTTAGATAAAATGTTGCTTTCTTGTAGTCTCATTTATCTGATTGGATTGCTAGTGAACATCAATAAATAAATTTGAAAATAACATAACTAGAACACCATACTTTACATTATCATATTACTAAGATACCTCATAATCATCATTTTTCTGCACTCAAAAATCTCGGTCATATGACCTGCCACTTTCAGTGCTGTGATACCTCATACTTACCATTTTTCTGCATTCAAAAGTCTCTGTCATATGACCTACCACTTTTAGCCATAGAAAAAAATTCCAAATAACTTCAAAATCTAACTTATCCTTCCAGCGCACCTTGTCTATTTCAACAACAGTGGAAAATGTCACATATGTTTAAATTTACCTCAGCTTGCATATTTAATTTACTAATTAATCTTGCAGGAAAATAGGTATAACTTAACTATGGATTTATTTTAGAGGTATAACTTAATTAATCTTGGATAGTCAGCAAGATCACCAGATACGCATACAAAAGCTAACATAAAAGTGACAGTTTAGAGGTAGAATGGTAGACCAAGAATAAATCCACCATGCAGGGGGAGAAAACATAGGTTTTGTAGGGAGTTAAGAATTGGATTGAAAATCATTTTATTTTTGTTTTTATTTCAAAAGTTTATATATTTAAATTAGTAGCTAAAATATATATTTATAATTTTAAAAAATATGGACGGTATGGAATTATGTTCTTAAATTAAACTGTTAAGATTGGAAAATATTAAAAACACATGGTTTTGAAAGAGTCATACAAACAACAAGATCATGATCTCACCAAGGAAATAGTTGTTAAACCACACCAATTCAATAAAAAATATTGATAATTCAAGTAAAAAAATAGTAAAAGCTATCCATCCTTAGTGTTGAAAAATTCATTAACAATGGTAGAATGTATGGAAATAAAAATAATAATGCAGCAATAAAAACCTCAAGCCTCATGAATACCGATATATGTGGGGAAAACTCTTTTTGGGTGAAAAACCCCACCACCAAAAAGAGTACAAGCTTGTAAACATACCACAGGTAGAGTACATCAATTTGACTTGCCCCTTTAATCCAACAACGTTATAGTACTATAGCAACATGACTTGTAAAAGATACAATCTACTATCCCAAGGCCTCAATATACAAGTACATGAAATATAAATGGTTTCCAATACAATAGACTAAAACCATGAGTCAAGTAGTCAAGATTCAAAAAGTACCTCATGATGTGTTTCTAAGAGTTGCCAACATATTTCTTGTGAACTTGGTATCTAACTTTATCAGGGGAAAAAAAAAAACACTAGAAGACAAAATGACAACCACCCAAGTTGAAAAAAGAAAACCAACTTCGTACACATTGTTATAAACGCTTTCTTACAATTCTTGCAATACTATTAATTGTCATAGTCTCATTTTTGCTTCATGCCGAGTGTGGTGTCTTACACTTCTTCCTCTCATATTATGCACCTTATGCACATATTTCAAGTTGGTGAGAGAAAAATAATCAATTATAAAATATTCCAACCTCATCTTGACATCTAGGTTAGCCATCTCCATGATCCTCAAAGATCTAAACATAATTAACTTACTATTAAATAAATTTTATAAGAGTCTAAAAATGTTGCATAGTGAATATCTCCCCTAGTCCTAACATAAATGAATACTACAAACAAGTAATAAGAGCAATTCCAATGTTGATAGACATGGGGAGGTGAAGGATAGGGACAAGTTCAGTGGTCTTTCCCATTAGGGTTATCCAACCCCCCTCCTAAAAAATCCTTTCCATCATCCATATGCTTCTAGCCATTGCAAACAACATTTTTTCCTTAGGATCTTCTTGTGGCCAGTTGTATACAATTCTTAACATACATATATCAAGATACAAATGAGAGAACTTACCATGATCTAGAGAGGCCCACCCATGCTATGGAGAGAATGGAGGAGAGTGATATGAATTCAATGCTCATCTACCTTAACAATCACACAACAAAGGTGGTGGTAGTGTCCATCCAAAATGTTTCCTAAGTGGCGGTGGTGATGGAGAGAGTTTTCTAATAGCTATGAGAGGAATGTTGAGATGAAACAAAGTGATAGAACCATGGGTCTTTGGGGATCTAGTATCTAGGATGACAAAGAAGGTAGAAAACTAACCACAATGCAGGAACTTCCCTAATAATCATGAGGATGGACTTCCAACACCACTTTACTAGCTTAGACTTGAAACTACATGAGAACATTAGAAATCACTATTAAACCCTACTTTTAATACTTTTGCATTACTCCATTATTATTTGGAAAATAATAAAATGATAAATTGATTTCTCCAAGTTAAATAATTCCTTACAATGCATTAGCTTTCTAAAAGCCTCTTCCATTCAAACACCCAACTACCTATGCAACCTCCATATAGGAAAGTGTGTCGTTTCCTTTCAGATCTCTTTTCAAGAGAAGGTTCTTTCTATTTGGGCAAGAAGACAAATAAAGAAGCAGATGCCCCTGCTATTTTGGAACGTCTCAACTTGGCTGCTTCTATGGTATGCAAGAATTTAGAGGTTGAAGGAGATTCCTTGTTGATCATTCATGGGATGCAAAGGAATTCTATGGAGAACTGGAAGTTATGAAATGTCATTAAAGATGACAACTTGATTGCTTGCCATTTTAAAGTGATCTCTTTTAAGCACTGTTTTAGAGAAGGACTTGCTTGCTAATGTAAGAATTGAGCAATTCTTGTCATAGTGAAGATTAGTGACATCCTAGATGAATGGGATATCATGAATAAATTCTTCAAGAGGAATTCATCCCTCCAAAACATTCTAGCCAAGATGAATTTGGGTCATGAGTTTGATTCGTAAAATTATATGGTTGAATCTTGATAGTAATATCACAATTTGACACACTGTGGAAAATACTTATACCTATCAAGATGTAGATTGCCAACTAAAAAGTAAATTTTGATAGCATTCAAACTGATTATGTTAATGGTCGGGGAGGCTTCTGTCTATCCCCTGTTTGAAAGCAACACATAAACCACTATTGATGGCATTTAGTGCCTTCGTTTGGCAGTGTGCAAAAGCATGATTTATTCAGCTCTGCTGTAGCCTTCTCACAAGGCTTTCTCAGTATTCTCTATGGTTTTCTTCTAAGTTTTGTTTAATGTTCTCATTTTCTCATGAGCATCAAATTCAAATGATAACAAAGGCTCCGAAAACAGCCTTATCAAAATAAACTCAAACAAATTAAAAAGTAAACAATATATATTTTTCATTATTAAAATTATATATTACAAATACTTTTAATGATTCAAAACTATGAAAATTGAAACCATTTCACATTAGAATATTCTTAAATGAGCCCAAAATTCAGAATTCGCCAATATTACCAACGAGAATCATTTTTCCACTGACAAGGCTGAAAGAATTATTCACATGATGTATACATACTGATTAACCTTTTAGAGACAGGATATGAATCAAATGAACATAATGTTTCTTTAGGCACATTCAGTCAAAACCACAAAACTTATGTCTGTTGGTTCAACAAAATGATGAGGAATATGATTCAAAAAATTATCACTAGATGTTTGATCACACATAGAATTGGAACATATGCATACAATAACAAAACCTCCATTGATCAAATAGACACAAAGAAACATAGGATCTAGAAAATGGTAAGATGAAGAGACCAGTTACACGATCAGAGTCATTCTTTGTCACTGTCAAAATTGTTCCTCACTTTTTACTAAATCTACTACCACAGAAACCCACTAACTTTAGAATGTGATCAATGCCCACTAACAGTCTTCACTAAAATATAAAATGGTTTAACAGTAAAATTGTCAACATACTTTTTCATTTTATTTTTATAAAAAAAAATCATTTTTATTGATCAAAGAATTATCTTTCATATTAAACTATTTAATATTGAGAAAAATTTATGGTAAAACTTGTTGAACTTGAATTCCTCCATACTTATTATTGTACCCTCTTCATCATGACTGCAGAAACATAGACACAGAGAAAATATTTCAGATTTTAACATCATAATCTATCTTTTCATAATACAAATTTTTAGATAAAATGTTGCTTTCTTGCAGTTTCATTTATCTGATTGGATTTCTAGTGAACAAATCAATAAATAAATTTCAAATTAACATAACTAGCACACCATGCTTTACATTATTATATTACTAAGACACCTCACGATTACCATTTTTGTCATTCAAAAATCTCGGCCATATGACCAACCACTTTCAATGCTGTGATACCTCATACTTCTGTTTTTCTACAATTAAAGGTCTTTGTCATATGACCTACCACTTTCAGTCATAGAAAAAAAACTCCAAATAATTTAAAAATCTAAGTCATGCTTCCAGCGCACCCTGTCTATTTCAACAACAGTGGAAAATGTCACGTGTTTACATTTACCTCACCTGGCATATTTTGTTTATTATTTAATCTTGCAGGGAAACAAGTACAGTTTAACCATGAATTCCATAGTCTCAAGATCACCAAATATGCATACAATATCTAACATAGAATTGACAATACAATAGTCAGGAAGATAAAAAAGAAACATCCAATGGGCACTCCACTAATGAGCTATTTCAGTAACAAACAAAAACATCTCCTCCAACAATGATATGGTCAATTATACTCTTCACAAGGGGAAAAAACATAGGTTTTGTAGGGCTAGAGTTATTTTATTTTTATTTTTCTATAGGTTTAAATTAGTAGTTAAAATATATATTTATAATTTTAAGAAAATGGGTGGTATGGAATTATGTTTGAAAATTAAACTGGTAAGATTGAGAAATAATAGGAACCCGTCAATTTGAAAGAGCCACAAAAAAAAGATCATAATCCTACCAAGGAAATAGTTGTTAGGCCATCAATTTAATAACGAATTTTGATAATTCATAGAAAAAAAATAATAAAAACTATTCATCCTTAGTGTTGAAAACATCATTAACAATGATAGAATGTATGGAAATAAAAACAATAGTGCAAAAGTGAAAAACTCAAACCTCAAGAATATTGATATATGTGGGGAAGACTCCTTTTTGGTGAAAACCCCACCACCAAAGAGAGTACAAGCTTGTAATCAAACCAAAGGTTGGTAGACAAAAAAGATCCATTGGACACCATCTATCATCATGTCCCCACTAATGAATTATTTTCGTAGCAAACAAAAACATCTCCTCCAACAACTATTTGGTCAATTATACTCTTCACAAGTAGGAGGAAAAATCACACGTTTTGTAGGGCCTTATAATTAGATTGACAATTATTTTATTTTCTTTTTCATTTCAAAATATTATATATTAAATTAGTAGTTAAAATATCTATTTAAAATTTAAAGAAATATGGGCGGTATGGAATCATGTTCCAAAATTACACCGGTAAGATTGGGAAATAATAGGAACATGCAACCTTGAAAGAGCCACATAAACAATAAGATCATGATCCCACCAAGGAAATGGTTGTTAAGCCATCTATTCAATAAAACATGTTGATAATCCAAGTTAAAAATAAGTATAATTTATTGATCCTTAGTGTTGAAAAATTCATTAACAATGATATAATGTATTGAAATATAAAAAATAGTGCAACAATAAAAACCTCAAACCTCAAGAATATAGATATATCTAGGGAAAAATCCTTTTGAGTGAGAAACCCTACCACCAAAAAGAGTACAAGCTTGTAATCATACCAAAGGTAGAGTACATCAACTTAACTTGCCCCTTTAATCCAACAACATTCTAGTACCATAGCAACATGACTTGTAAAAGATACAATCTACTATCCCAAGGCCTCAATATTTATGTATATGAAATCTAGCAAACAATAAATAGTTTCTAATACAATAGACTCAAATCTTGAGCCAAGTAGTCAAGATGCAAAAAGTACCTCATGATGGGTGTCTAAGAGTTACAAGAATATTTCTCATGAACTTGGTATCTAACTTTAATAGAGGAAAAAATGACAACCACCCAAGTTGAAGAAATAAAAACAACTTCTTAAACATTGTTATAGGTGCTTTCTTAGATATCTTATAATGTCATGAATTGTCATAATTTCCTTCTTGTTTCATGTGAAGTGTCTAATGATGTCTTACGCATATTACTCTCATATTATTCCCCTTATACACATCTTTCAAGCTAGCTAGAAAATAATAATTAATTACAAAAACGGAGTTATCCTCGTGTCAACATCTAGATTGCCCCTCTCCATGATCCTTGGAGATATATGTACATAATTAAATTACTATTAAATAAATTTCAAAAGAGACTAAAAAATTGCATGGTTAATATTACCCCTAATACTAATAGAAATAAATAGAAACCAATACAAATAAGTAATAAGAGCAATTACAATGTTGGTAGACATGGGGAGGTGAAGGATAGGGATGGGGAATGGTCTTTCCCATGAGGGTTATTCAACTCTCCTCTTACAAAATTCTTGCCATAATCCATAGGCTCCTAGCCATTATGAACAACATTTTCTCCTTCCTCAAAATATTCTTGTGGCTTTTTCTATAGAATTCTTGACATAAATATATCAATATACAAATGAGGGAATTTACCACAATCTATAGAGGCTCGCCCATGCTATTGAGAAAATGTAGGAGAGTGATATGAAGTCATCACTCATACACCTTAGCAATCACATGACAGAGGTGGTGGTAGGGTCCATCCAAAATGTTGCCTAAGTGGTGGTGGTGATGGAGTGAGGGTTTTCTAATGGATATGAGAGTAATGTTGAGATGAATCAGAGTGCTAACACCATGGGTCTTGGGGGATCTAGCATAGGATGAAAAATGAGGTATAACACTAACCATAATGCAAGAACTTACCTGATAATCATGTTTCAAGGAGATGTTGGAATTCTAACACTACTTTATTGGATTATACTTGAATCTACATGTGAAAATTAGAAATCACTAGTGATTTAGAGTAAATAGAAAAGATAGTATCTACAACAAATTAACCAAAATTTGTAGAGTTTCTATATTTCTAGACATGTTAAAAGAAAATAAAAAAATTGAAAGAATCTAATAGTTGGGAGAAATCCATGGAAAACTTGGCCCCATCACTAAAAAATATAGTGTTCCAAACAAAGGGTTCAAGTATAAAAGGTTGGAAAATATTATGGATCCATTGCTAGCTAACATAGAACTAGAAAAAATGTAGAAGTTATTTTATTTCCTACAAAATTAACATCGTAGATTAGATATGTGAATATGTATCAAATGGGTGCTAATAAGAATTCCTTGGTACAACAATCACTATGAAGAAATGTGTAACTTTGGGCACCATAACCATTTTCTATACTATTTGAAAATTCTAGCCAATATAAACTTAGGAGATCAAGGAGACCACTTGGTATTCAACTTTTTAACCATGGGAAGATGAGGAAAACATTGATCATATCCTTTCTTAGGAGTGTAGTCATAGAAAGGAGTATCAACATATTGTTTTTATTCCTTCCTCCAAGGCTTAGCAAAGTGCACATATGTTTTATAGAAATATTGAGAACACGCGACCTTGTTTATCATTTGGAAGGTTTCTTGGACAATATTCCTTAAATTAAACATAGCTTTGGCCTAAGACCAAGTGAGCATGTAGAATTAAGCTTGGAGTAAAGATCATATAAATTCTTGGTTCCCCTTATAAAGAACTTAAGGGAGTGCATCCAAGGAGTAGCAACCAATGGTTTATCTTGAAACAAGATGAGAGGATGCCACCATTATATTTTTGGTCAATGGATTATCAATTGTGAAATCCATCTCCATTTCATAGTATCCAAGGTTTAATAGTTTCCCACTCCTTTTAAATAATTTTGGCTGCAAAAGTATCACTAATTTAATAGGAAGATCATAAATTTCAAGTGAATGCAAACTAAGGCCATTCCAAGTGATTTATCTAGATGGTGAACTACAAATAATACAATTTTATAACAAATTTTATAGGGTTTATTGCCAACACAAGGTCTAATAATCCACTTTCCGCATAAAGAAATGTCTTTTCTATTGACATCAAAAAGACATAGCCCACCAAAATATCATCATAGGAAACAAAGGACCTAAGCAACAAAATGAAAACATTTCTTATAGTCTAAATTGGCTAGTAAAAAGTCCCACAAAAACTTGTCAAGTTTGTGTTATGAGCTAAGGAAAAAACCCAACAAGAAGAGTAATACATATGTGGATTCAAAGAAACTTTATAGAAAATTTGAAATTTATCTACTAGTGAAAGTGATTTGGTAATATAATAGGTATTATTTTTCTTGATTATGTTAGTCGCATATTGCCACAACTTGGATTGACAAGCTTGAAACATAAAGGAAATACAAAAAATAATATTTTTCCCTATGGTTGATGGGTTTCTAGCAAAAGGAATGAAGCCATCTAGGAGATTGGGAGAAACATTGCATGTGATATTACATCTTATTTCATTAAATATTGGATTTTGAAGCTAAATAGACAGTGTTAAGATACTTGAAATATTTTTTAACATTTTCTTCATCTTCGAGAAGTGTGAGGAAGGAATCATTTTTAAAAATCCCATTGACCAATAGTTGGGAAGTAGTTCTAGGAAGGAAAATTCCTTTAGATTGTCATTATGAGATGGTTTTAGAAATAATATAACCAAACCCTTTAAAATTTAACATGTAAGGTGAAGGTGCATGAGGGGGACAAGTTTCCTTATAGATTAAAAAGGTTGGAGTGCTTAGATTCAATACTATTGATGGTAAGGAAAGTAGAAGCAATTACTGATGAGTCCAATTTATGGTTCAATTTTGATAGAGTTTATTATCCATTTGTTGTAGTTGTCATAGAACTTGATACTTGGATGTTGGAATTTTCATGTTATTTCTTTGAAACCATAGACATTGAGCATAAGCTTATTTTTGTAACCTTTAAATGACATTGACATGCTATATGAACTATCTATGTTAATTTTACATGTGGATTAATGAATGCTACTTTAAGATAGTTACATATATGCAATTGTTGTGCACAATAATATTGTTATGCAAATATAATTAGAGCCTACAAAATTGAGGAAGATTTTTCCAGTTGGTCATTTTCCATAAAGGTCAACAAGGTGATCATTCAAAGGTCAATGGAGGGAAGACTCTCAATGGAGGGAGATTCCTAGTTTAAATCGAAGAATTGTAACTGCCTTGTAAATGGTCTCAATAGTTTGTTGAGCGAATATAGGAGTTACTATTGTGCTAGATCTGCGTTGAGGAAAACATCCTTGACCAAGATTCCACACATGCATAACCTCCTCTCCACTTTTTATGCTTTCCCTAAGTGGCGTCCTAATTTTTTGGACTTGACCGCCTTGCTAGGTAGTTAGTTAGTAGTTTTTCTTCCTATAAATAAGACTCGAATGCTCCTTCTCAGAAGGTTGATTAATCTGATGATGTACTTGCATTCTTATTTTCAGTAATATAGTTATGTTGCTTGATTGTACTCATGATTTCCAATGAATAAAATGAAATTATAAGTTCGTGCATCTGAGTTTACATTTGTCTTGAGGGATACTCATCCAAGGGGGCCCACTTGGTGAGCATTCCATCCTTTAGTTTAGTTAGTACTTTTTGTTCAACAATTAGTTAAGAATATGGCAATTGTCTATTCCTACAACCACTAGAATTCCATTCTGTGATTGTTCCTGCAACCAAAGTAGATAGAGTAGTTTCTTGTCTGTTTGCTTAGATTTTCATTTATGTCATGCATTTCAGCTTAGTATAGTTGTTGGTTGATGTTTAGTACTTATGTTATTTCTTTCCAAGCAATTTACTTTCAATATTATGTCTTTCTTAGCTGTAGAATGAATATGGCTACTATGGATTCCTAGTGCACATACTGTGTTGACCCATTTCAAGTCTATGTCTCTGGGTTGACAAGTTAAATGCACCTTCATGATGATTGAGATAACTATTCAGATTAGATGTTCAATCTCTGAATCACGGTTGTAAAGGCTTAGTTGTTAAATCATTGTAGGAGGCCAACATTTTTGGTGTCGTTGCCTGAGATGGTGTCAAACTAGGGAGTTCTTTGGAGTCATTGATAGTTTTTTTTGCTGTAGTATTTTTGAAAGTTTATTCTTAGTATACCCCTCATTTAGGAAAGTAATGATCCACTATTCTTTTGGGAATTCTTTATGTGAGCTGGCTGATATTGAGTTGATACCGTATGCATAGAGGAAGGAGGAGAGATACTCATGGGAGATTCCTTCCGAATAACCCTGATCCATTCCAACTAGTTTAGCATCAGAATATTCCAAGAGATGAAGAAGAAGAAGAGCCACACCCCTTTGCTGATGCATTTCCTGATCTGACTAGTTCTAAAATTTCCTCTGAAGATCAAAATAAGATTGAGAATCCCTTTGCTTTGGAACTCCATCAGGCAGGCATGGGTGATGCAAATAGAAATAGACCTAACCAACTAAATTTTCCTTTCCCCATTGCTCATTAGAATGAAGTTGAAAACCTCAAAAATATCCCTGCTCCAGTCCTTCCTAAATTCTATGGACTTGTGACAGAAGACAATGATACTTTCTTGTTCGAGTTTGATATACTCTGTAGGAATTATGACTATACCACTGATGCCCATAGGATCAAGTTGTTTCCTACCACCTTTAAAGAAGCTTCATTAAGATGGTTTATGAACCTAGGCATAAATACTATGGAGACCTAGGATGACATGAAGACAAAGTTCCTTGAGAAGTACAAGGAATATTGCAGGGGCAGTGATATGAGGGGAGATGACATTATTAGGATGCAGCAAAAGAAAGATGAGAGCCTGGAGAAATACATTTCAAGGTTTTTGTTTTGCCTACAAAAATCTCCACACCATACACTTAATGAAGAATCACAAAAGTTTCTTTTCCTAAGAGGAATTAATGATAGCTGCACCGATGCCTTGGACCTGATGGGAGGAGGAGATATCACCCAAGTTCCTTAGGAGGATATCAAGAAGATATGTTAGAACTATTCTAGGGCAGCTTCAAAGAAAGGGAGAGCTTACAAATCCTCTATGGGTAAGTCATCTACCAATGGAGTTTCAAGGATGGAGATTACTCACTTGCTGGCAGACTTCAAGCAAGACATCATAAACAATCTGGATACTCAGTTGGATACAATTCAAGCCAAGAAGAAACAAGAGGAGGCAGAGAAAATGTTGGCATAATATTTCCCTCATTGTAGACAAAAGAAGGACTGTAGATGCAAAATGATAGCTAATATTGACAGTAAGCAAATCCCACCTGAGTTCAAGCGAATCCAAGGTGATGATGATCAAGTTGACTACATTGCACAAAGAAAACCATGGGCTCCAAGAAAAAGTATGCCACCAGATCCATTATCTTTTGTTGGGCCTTATTTTAATTCTTATCCATCAAGTAACCAATGGTACCCCCCATATCCATCCAACTATGGAGGATATCCACCACAACCTTGGAATAACTCTTCAAATACCTGGCCCAATCACCAAAACTCTCCACCCCAGTGACAACAACCTCAGGGGAATTGGTAGCCATCTCTAGGGAATTGGCAACAAACATCTCAATGGAGGGGAGGACAACAATGGCCAAACCAGACAACCAGTTACATGCAACCACCTTCTCAGCCCCAAAAACTTGCTATAATGCCTCCTCTTGCTAGTTCAAGTTCAAATACACCTAAACCTACTCAACTACCAGCTCAGCCCACACCTAACCCAAATAATAAACCACAACAACAACAACTAGTATACTCTGTTGATCCAAATCAATTCCTTACATATGTTGTGAGTGTAAGTGACATTCACTTGCGTTCAGGAACTAATTTTCCAACTCCTTCCACACCCATTATCACTAAGATTCTTGTGGAAGAAGAGGAGCATCCGAATGACCCCATTCGGCCAAGTGCACCTAAAAATCTTGAACTAGTCCCAGTCCAACAGATTGAACAAGAACCACCATTTCCTCAAAGGTTAGAAATTATGAAACAAAAGGAAGAGAAGGAGGAACCAGCCTTTGACATTCTAGCTTAGTTGAAGCATATATGTGCCAATATAGCCTTATTTCATGCCATAAAAGATGTTCCCATATATGGAAAATAAATTAAGGAAGCATGCCTTAAGAAGCCAGATAGGAAGAAGAAATACCCCACTACGGTTCATGTGGTGGGACAACTGGTTGACATCATGTTTGGGAAAGTGACTGTTCCAAAATACAATGATCCAGGTAGTCTGTGGTAGGAGTTATTATAAATGAGATCCAAATAAAGAATGTTTTGATTGATTTGGGAGCAGTGATAAATGTAATGACCAAGGATATCCTGCAACAACTAAATGCTGCAAGCATGAGACCTACTCCTACTGTCCTGCAGCTTGCTGATAGTTTCATTGTTAAACCTGATGGTATAGTAGAGGATCTTGTGGTAACTCTAGACTTGTGGGAGTACCCAACAGATTTCATGATTCTTTCTCCTAAAAATACACTAGGCGGGTATCCTATTATTCTAGGAAGGCCATGGTTAGCAACAACAGATGGGTATGTGCAGGATCATGGGGGTTCAAACTAGGCCTCTAAGTGGCGATGAAAATTCAGAAAATCAGAGTTAGGTAACTTGAAAAAATAAAATTGAATAGGTTATTAACATAATTTGAAAAATATGTAAGAATAAAAGTTGTAGCAAATTGATTGTAGTTTCTAGGCTACTAGTCCTTTTTTGGAAAAAAATAAATTTGTTTTGAGAAAATTTGAAATTTCAATGCAATGGTACTAAATTTTTAGGAAAAAAAAGAAGCAGGTGTATGTCTAACCACCCTAAGTACAAGAAAAAAAAATATTTTTTTTCTAAAATTTTAAATATAAGTAGAGGACACACGCCCAGATGTGCCGGATATTTTTTGTAATTTTTTTCCATCTAAATAATTAGTTATGATTTTTTTATTAGAACTTTTCAGAATTATTAAAACGTTTGTGTCTGACCACCATAACTTGGTCAAAAATTTATGAAATTCATTTTGTTTTTATCCTATAGTATGCAAAGCATAGAATGTGGTGCATCTTGTAGATTCGAAAAATATTAAGTAGTTTGAAAGTTATATAAATTTTTCAATCAGCCTATAAATCAGGACTTTAGACCTAATGTAGGTAGAAAATCAATAATAATTATTTATTAAATTCAAAATAAGACAATTTATATTGATGGAAAGCTAAATTTTTTTTCTATAAACCTTTTTTGTTTGATGAAATTTGGATAAAAAAAAGTCGTTAGCCACAAGGGAAAACTTTGGAAAACTAAGCAAATTTTTCAAAACACATTTTTTAGGTTGACTTTCTAGGTTAGGAAATCTCAAACCAAATCTTGAGCCAATATCCATTTTGGTTTGGTAATACCAAACCAAAATAGATATCCGTTTTGGAAAGCAGGAACCCATTTTTTTGAAAAACAAAACGTATATCCGTTTTGAAGACCTAAAAAACCCTCTTTAGTAAAATGGGCATAACTTTTGCGTTTCTTATCGAAATTATGACTTTTTACAGGCGTTGGAAAGGTGATTGAGAGCTCTACATAATAGACTAGGTGGTATTTCTATATTATACAAAATAAAATAATTATAATCATTTGAAATTCATATTTCATTTTTGAAACATCAAATACTCACTACTTTCACATGCACAGTCTTTTTTTCATGATTTTTTTGTAACACTCATCTCAAAATACTTGAAACATTAGAAATAGTAATGAATAATGAAATATTTATATTTTTTTTAGCAAGGAGATGAAAAAATATTAATAAATCATCATATCTCTCTATCCCTTTCTCTACCTCTCTATATATCACTGTCTCCCCTTAAGCTCTAGACATATCCCTCCCTCCTTTCTTCTCTCTTTTTCCCTCTTTATACCTATCTTTCTCACTCTCTCTCTCCTTGAGCTCTAACCTATCTTTCTACCTCTATCTCC